>JAAOWG010000469.1:0-17763 GCA_036491945.1 Paranurophorus simplex
TGTATTTAATAAATAAATAAATAAATAAATAAATTGAAAAAATAAATTAATTTTTGATGATGTGACGCCCGATTCTGGGGGGAGTGTAAGGCTTTCTCTTTGGAAATACTTGTAATACTAACAATCTAATCGTAATTTCATTAAGTTGAAGTCAAACACAGGAAACCACATTTTACCTTAAAATAATATGACAAAACCAGAACCATTGCAACAGCATCATACTTTTCAGAATCAAATGTGTAGAGCAAGAGAATAAGGAATATATGTTACAACAACTTTAATAAAAAATGAATGTTTTATAGTCTTGAAAAAGTTGGGTGTAACTGTTCCCAGCAGGAACTGGGAATTAACTTTATGAAAAAAAGGTTTCATGAGAAATCCTGGAATACAAAAAGATGGTTAATTAGTGTCCATTACTTTTCCTTTTCAGAGTTGTCGAGAAATACGAGAAAGGGCTGATTATACCTTTCTGTCAAAACTTTGGATTGTCAAAGGATTTCCGAAAATATTACCTTCTTGGGCTGGTGGTGATCCAGTATTGCCTCCCACTTATCATAATTTCTGGAGCATATATCCACATGGCCACTAGACTTTGGGGGGCTACAGCTCCGGGAAATAAAGAAGAATCCAGAGACGCTGTAGTACTACGAAATAAGAAAAAGGTAAGGTTGCCCTTACTAATGAAATTATTGCTGGAAGGATAGCTTTTTAATATTTAGACTAAAATTAATTACATACAGTCAGGCTCTTGTGAAACATAAATTCAAACCACACCCTTAAGAAACATATGAACAACTTTGGAATTTTAAGAAAGTTTAAAGGATTAAATATCTCAAGAAGTCAAGATATTCAAGAAATATATGAATCAAATGTTATTTTTTAAAGAAAGGCTTTCAAAGGCTTCTTTATTGTTGATTCTTCTTTTAAAAAGATTGCAAAATCTATATCTTATTCTGTTCCAAGAAAGAATGAGGTTGGAGAAACAATTGTCACAGTTTATTGATGCTAAACTTTATGTGAAGTAACATCAAACGTTTAACCGTTAGAAAGCAATTTTATTCTTTGTTTAATATTATTGCGTGGGTGTTGAAATTTTTTGAGTTGAGTGATTTTTAAGGAAATTCTCTCAAATTCTCTGAAATATGGGAATACCAAAACATTGTTTTTGACAAGGACAAATGATATTGTTGAATAAGCAATAATTGAATTGTTGTACTGTGACATTCAAATTGAGTGACATCCTGTAGCTTAAGGCTTTCCCAATTTTTGATTTACATTGAATTGAGTTAGATATTTAATTGTGATGGATTACAATCCCATATTTTTTTAAGATGTTGCAAAATTTTAATTATGAAAGCAAGCTGTAAAAGGCCCTGGTCAGGTCTTATCCTGATTGGGTATAAGCACTGGATCCCCAAAGTTTTGATGTTTTATTTCATCTCCGTCTTTGAAAAAAAAACGCTAAAACTTTAGATCTACTACATGTACAATCAAGCTTACAACGAGTTTTATTTCCAATGTTTTATTTCAAAGTTTATTGTTCCTGGAGTTTTAGTGTCATGATAATTATTGTTCCTATTTAAAGAATTCATTGGGGATAAATTTTTCACAAAGATAAAAAGGCTTTGGGTTAAGCAAAACTACAAATTGTTAGAATGTGATAAATGGAATTGCTGGAGGTTCCTGGAAAAATTTCCCTTGAAGCTTCCAATCTATCTTTTTATGTAAGGTGAGCAAGAAAAAGTTAGATGTATTGCAGATTACGTGAGTAGTGTTAGTTATTCAATCTTTGGTTGAATGAGGATAAAAAGCTTAAAAGAGTTTAAGCAGCTATGACCCTCTTGGTACGGAAGTCCAAAATAATTGCCTCCATCCCCCTTTCAATGAATGTGATGGGAAGAAATTAGATAAGGGAACAGAAATAGAAACTTTGTTAATTGAGAAAAGTGTGGTGAACGGAAGTCTGAGAATGATTTGAGTTTGGATTTCTTCGTGATAGCTGTAATTAGAGCAGTACAAGCAAGAAGAAAGTCAAATAAACATTCTTTTGCTAATATCAAATCAAGGATTCAATTCAATGGAAATATATTTTGTATTTTGGAATGTAGAGTTGAACAGCAATCCTTATTGCAATCCCCTTCATTGGATAAATGTAGTAGAACAAATCCTTCAATTTTTCAATTTCAAAGTTTCTCTGGATCAGTTTCCTTGTTCTCATGATTGTTTTAATGAATGTGGATGAATCCCCGATTTGAAAATCATTCCACATGAAAAACACTTTTGTATTACTAAAGAGAGGCTAATCTAATGAACCATAACATCCCGATCAAAGGAAATAAACCCACAACTATGTACACCTCTGATAAAAGGAATTATAACAACTCTATTTCTAGCCTCAGTTATTCCATCTCTCCAGTTTACTAGAATCCAATTAAAATTCATTGGGTTTTGGCCATTGCATGGAAAAGCTTTTTGTCCCTGATTTATGTTGACGTTGTCGTCTACCGGGTGATGGGAATAAAGTGGAAAAAATTAGTATGCACAAAAGTCTAAGTTTACTAGATGACAAGGTTTGGATTGGGTTCATTACGTGAGCATAATTGAAATAAAAAAAAGGTGACAAGGGAAAGCTTTTTTTAACTCCCTACTCTCTATGCAAATAAGTAAGGAGACATTTGTTCCCCAAAATTTGGAATTATCTTCTAAAAAAAATGATTCAACTAATTGTATTTTAGGTGATCAAGATGCTGGCCGTGGTTGTTTTATTATTTGCTCTCTGCTGGCTTCCTCTACAAATGTACAATTTTTTACAGACCTTCATAACGGAAATCAATGAGTAAGTCGTGGGATGATTTTTAATAGGAAAAAACATTTTTTTTTTCATTTCCGCTTTTTCTACCCTGCAAAAGATCCCTTTTATAATTTGATTTCAAAAGTAAAAACTGTTTTTTTTGAGAGATGAATAAGATGCTTTCCTTGTACTCACCTCGTTTCAATTGTATGGGGAAAAGAAAAGTTTTAATTTCTTCTTCTTCTTCTAGGTACCAATACATCAACATCATTTGGTTCTGCTTCCATTGGCTTGCAATGTCCAACTCCTGCTGTAACCCCTTCATTTACGCCATATACAATGTAAGATTGAATAAATAGGATTTATTCTCCAAAGAGTGGATTGTAGGGTATAAATATTAACATTGCATAATGGATTTAGCTCTCATCCATTGGGTTTAAAGGAATGATGGGAATTGTGGTTGAATAAATAGCTCAAGCGTTGCTTCTCAAAGATCCCAACTGTAGTCCATGCTATATTCTCACCTACTCACCTTTTAGTTGTTGAGAATGCTGAGAATGTTGAGATAGAGGGAATGGAGTCAAAAGCTTTCATTTGCTAGCTTTCTGTTTATCCATTAGGCCTCACCTCTTTCCCCTTTCAAGGATCCTAAAGGCTCTAACTTCTCACAAACCATGCGTTTCCTAAATTTGTTTATATTTCAACCCTGACAGCGTTTCTAAAGTAATTGTCCTCTCTTGAGGATGGACACCTTTAAAAAGAGGAATTGGGTAGAAGACATAAATCCCTTTGTTTCTTGAGCTATATCATACTTAACCTTGGTGTTTGGAAGGGAATGGAGTGAGACGGGATTAGTTGTCAGAAGATGTTGAAATATTAGGAGACCCCCCTCACAAAAAGCTTATAAATCAGGGAAAATCTTAATGGAGAAGTGCAACCTTTTTTTGATCCAACCACTCTCTCAATTCATTAAATTAAACATAATCAATTTGACAGCTATAAAGATGTAGTTTATTCCAGTCTCGTGTAATGAAAGATGATCTTATTATGTAAATCATACCCGCTCCATTATTTCCATTAGGAAAATTACAAGTTGATGGCCTCGCTCAGCAATTAACTAAAAGGGGTTTATGAATTTGATGTCTTTGCATATTGGTAGTGTTACATATGTTAGATGCATCCTATTCCCTACGAAATGTCCTGATAAGTTGGCAGCAGAATTGGCTTTTCCAAATTCAAACAAACCTTCAAACCTTGACTTTCTAAGGAGAAAGGTTTTTTTCTGAGATTCCCAAATAAAATATCCTAGAGGCGACTTTTTAACCCGGAACAGAAAGTGTGCTTAGAATTTGATCCTTTGTTTAAGAATTGAAGTTTGAGCTACATCCAGTCTGAGTTGTAGAAATTGTTTGATAATTGAATAAACATGAGATACTACAAAAGTGAGGAGTTTGCATCTAAATAATATGCATCCAAGTAAATAACTGTAAATATGTTTGCCTATTCCCTGTAAACATGTATTGTCCTAAATATACAAGAATCAATCAATGCCTTCCTTCCTTGAAAGCCTTTTCAATTTTTCTCCTCAGATTTTAAACAATAATTTCCGTCTTGTCCTCATCAATTGGAATACTGAAGGAGAAAGCATGAAAAGATTTTTCATTTTTTCAAATGGAATGGAAGGGTGACTGTAAAATTGAATTTTTTCCCATTTACTTACGAGAACTCAATCAATTTGGTTTATATGTGATTTCTCATTCCTTCAAATATCTTTTGGAGACAAGGAAATAAACGGTGTAAAGGGCTTTGCTTGAACATCAATCATTCAATTTTAAACATTATTCATTTAATTGTTTAATTTGAAAGTGGGTTATTTTTAATTTGAGAAATGTTCAAAGGCTGTGGACTTATATTTCCCAAGGATTTGATAGATAATTAATTGCATCAGTTTAGATAATTCTATTAAAAATTAAAATGAATCAAATCAAGGTGGCTGAATATGAACTCGTGGAAGCATATTATTACTAAATATTACGATCGCATTGTTTTAAAGTAAGTTTGGTACAATACCCATGAAAGTTGAAACAATCAATGTTTCTAACTTTCTAACCATGAGAAAATGTGATAAAAGAGGAAGTGAAAGTGTGAGAATAGTCATGTGAACAATATATATAAGGGCTTACACAATGATTTGCATTTACAGCATGTAAATAACCTAACCACGGTGTGCAGGATTATCCTTAAATTTTAAACAATAAAACAAGAGGAGAACAAACAGGAAATTATTTTGTTCAGACTACTTATTTAGAATTTATGATTTCAGGACAAATTCCAACGTGAGTTTAAATCTCGACTCCATTGTCTTGGTATTTGTAAAGGAAAACGGTCTCAAACAGAATCCCCTTGTTCTGAACCTTCAGATTTTGACAGAAGTCGGGTAAGGGTTTCTCCTTGTGAACCTTGTGAGTGATCTTGTTTTTACCTTATTTGTAGGCTCGAGGATCTTACAGATTTACGGAGGCTCGTAACGGTAGAGGGAAGCGTGTAAGGAGGGCCCATCGTCTTGAAAATGCTGGAAGGAATGATTTTCTCTCAAGTTCTGCTCATCACGAGACTTCTTTCCAAAGGGCTCAACGATGATCAAATGTACTATGAGAGAGGGTGCAGTCCAAGTACCACGGACAGTGTACATCTCCTCACCAAGTCATTATGGATGTGATAAAATCGAGCTTTTTCTCAAAACTATTGGCATTTCTTTCAGTTCTTGTATCAATAATCTTTCATTATAACTTAAAAAAGCAGGTATTACTGTTAATAAATGGCATTGATCCAGAGATTTTACTAAAAATCCTTGCTTTTAATTAAATCTGCTCAACATAATTGCTAATTGTAGAATAAACTTTGAGGTTTGTAAATTTGAAGTAAAAGCTAAATACATTGGAAACAAGAACGTTCTCAACTTTGTTGCATGCTCTTTGTCTTGTTCGGCGGGGACAGAAGTTCAAATTTTTTTCACCGCCAACTTTACCTGCCTCCAAATTTTGGATCTTTCCATTGTTTCTGAAAATGAGTAAAAAACGACTCAAAGACCCGGATCTTGTGACAATTGAAGGTAAAACAACATTTATGATGTAATTCTATTCCTGTTTGTACAGAGTGCAGGAAGAAGCTTTCAGTGGCTCTTGGACAAAAAAAATATAAGGAAGCTGCAATCCTGCACAATCAACTTGGAACACAGTATAGATTACTTAAACATTTTGAAGATGCTTTAGAACAACACAATGTAATATGAGAGAGTTTGGGATAAGGGGAATTGATAAATTGTACCTTTTTTTACAGCAACAAATTAGGGCCTGCAAGAGTCAAAACCCACCGGACATGATGGCCAAGGGGATTGCTTATAGAAGTATTGGAGAAGTTTATATTGACATGAAAGATACGATAAGAGCAATGGAATACATAAAAAAATATTTAGGTAATTTTAACAGCCTTGATGGTTGGATGCTAATTGGGAAGGGATTGTTGGCAGGTGTTGCAGAGATGATGCAGAATGATGTGGAAAAACAAAGAGCCTTGATAACAATGGGAAGGGTGCATTTAGTAGATGCGGATTCGGATGAGGATGAACTTGTAAAAACAAGGGAGATGGTGGAAAATAAAAATACTTGTTTGAAAGCGGCACAAGATTCTTTTCGAAGGGCGTATTCACTTATTTCTAATAGCAGGTATTTAGAAACATTTATTTATTTATTTTATTTTTTTAAAATTTTATTGAATTGATTCAGGGTCAAGGAGCAACTTAATGATGAAAAAGAATTTTTGTTGATGCAATGTAATAATTGTCAGAATCTTGGAATTGCGTTGGAAATGCAAGGAAATCCTCAAGCTGTGAAATGGTATCAAAAGGTAAATAAATACCACATTTAAACAAAATACAATTTGGCATTGTTAGGCCATAGAACTTGGAAAACAACAGAATCTTGTTGAATATTTACAACCATGCTACTCTGCGTTGTCTAACTTGCTCTTGAAATCAAAGGAAGGAGCGAAAGCAGTGAATTTTGCTGCAGAAGCTGTGGTAGGATTTATTTGCTTAATCTCAGATGCAAAACCTCAGAATTTTTGAATTACAGAAAGCATCAATAGCAATGGGGAGTTTGGCCCATGAAATTGAAGCTAAATTATTAGAAGCTAAAGCATCTTTTTTCTGTGATGAAATTGAACATGGTAAAAAGGTTTTGAAAACACTACGACACAAAATTAAGGCAAAGACAGGGGTGGATGCTCTTAAAGAAGAGTTAGATGTACTACTCCTAAATGGTAAAGTACATGTGATGTTGTTGTTTTTTATTATTACGTTTTGAAACAATCCATTTGCTTTAGCTGTCAAATTATCAAGAAAATTAAATAAGTTATGGACATGCCGGAGAGAAAAGGACCCTCAAAAATTAATGCATTTACATGAATCTATTGCAGACGGTTATGCGGACTTAAATGTTTTCTATTTATCTATTGAAAATTACATGAAAGCATTGGAGGTTACAGACTTTTTTTCCATTTTCAATTTTGTATCCTAATATTTATTATTCTTTCAGTATGCAGAGGCTATGGGAATGACTGGAAAAAAGGTGTCAAGTTTATACTTTTCGATTGCAGAATCTTACAAAGATTGTGCTGATTATGAGAAAGCTCTAGAGTACTATGAGAAAGAAATGAGTATTCATGATATTCCAGAAGAGGTTCAGTTTGATCTTATGACACAAGTGTGAATTTTGGACAATTGTTTTCGTTTTTTGTTTCAGAAATTCAAAACTCAAACTTACATTTCTTTACTTTTTGAAAAATATAAACCAGACGATGAAATTATTATCGCTCATAAGAAGGCAATTGAACTCGCTGAGGATACTAAAAATGGAAAAAATCTAAAAACGGCTTATCATAATTTTTCTATGTTTTTAAAATATATAGGGGATCCTACAGCAGGTTAGCTTTAAAGTAATATTTATTATTTATTCATATATGAGGGTGTTCCAGATTCTGTAATTAATAATGTATGTTCGGATTCGAGCAAGGAATTACAAGAACTTGACGAACAAAACTCTGAAGATGATATTCTTAGTGATGAAGAATCTAACGATGAAGATGAAATTGACTTGGACAACTTGTCGTGTAAATAATTTACTGTTTTCACCTTATCGTTATATTTTTTTTTAATTTTGATTAACAGCGGATGGAGAAAGTGGGGAAGACGATATAGCTGCTGAACCAAAAAATATTGTGCAAGTTAAACGTAAAATTGGTAAAAGGACAAATGAAGCGGGGGAAACACCACTTCACTTAGCAGCAAAAAGAGGAGATCTTAACGCAGTTCGAAAGTATTTACGTCAGGTAAGATTCATATTAACACTCATATTTCATTGCTTTATCCGTATTTAAATTCCACGTCTGCGCAACAGGGATGTGACGTTAACGCTCGTGACACTGCTGGGTGGACGCCGTTGCATGAAGCTGCAAATTTTGGTTACAAAAATGTTGTAGTAGAACTCTTAGAACACGGTTCTCGAATAAATGACCCTGGTGGGCACGTATGTGATGGAATTACACCACTCCACGATTCATTGAGCAATGGTCATATAGAAGTTGCAGAAGTTTTGCTGGACAGGGGTGCTAATGTGTTATTGAAAGATAAAACGGTTGTAATCAACCTTTGAACTAATTCAACTTATTTTAATGTTTCGTATGAAATTTTATTAGGGAAACTTTCCCATTGATCATCTTATCATGTGGAGAAATAATCTTGACGAGGAAACGCTCCAATCTGTTCACCAGGACTATATACGAATGAAACAATATCTCAAGGATAAAATGCAAGCAAGTATGTTCAATTTTTTAACTTAGAGTATTAAATTAATTGTATATTTGAACACTTTTTTATTTATTTATGTAAATAGAAGGTCGAACGTATACTAGTCAAGATGAAAAGCGTGCAGGGAAACAAAGTCGTACTAGAAACAAAAGTCCAGAGTTTACTCTCCTAAAATCTTCTGAAGCTCATAATTCATTTCCGATCCCAGTAAGAATCGCAAACGATAACTTTGACCCTGATGATGCTGAAGAAGCAACAAATGAATATAAAAATACGATGAGAAGTCTTTTAAGGAAAAAAATTCCCGAAGTAAGGAAAAAATTTAAACGAGACGATCGTCCAATATCTCCTGGTCCACGTGATGCACTTATACCTTCGGAACTTGATGTGCATGAAGATTGGATGGTTGGGGACAATCAAATTGAAGTACGTTCACTAAGGAAAACTTTTAAACGACGAGACCGTTCAATATCTCCTGATGCAAGGAACTCTTCGCCGGAAATGGATATACGTGAAGACTATTGCATTGTTGAAGACAGCCAAGTTGAAGCACGTCCACTAAGGAAAAAATCTAAACGAGGACGACGTACAATATCTCCTGAAATGAGAAATTCTTCGCCGGAACTAGATATACGTGAAGACTACTGCACTGTTGAAGACAGCCAAGTTGAAGTACTTCCACAAAATAAAAAATCTAAACGAGTAGATCGCACAATATCTCCTGAGGCAGTAAGGAACAGGAACGCACTTGTTCCCTCTCAACTAAATGTCCAAGAAGACTGTACAAATAGAGATGATCCACTGCGTTCTACAACAATAAAGAAGCGTTTGATGAAAGAACAGTCCAGTAATTTAAATTTAAGACTGAAGGTTAAAGTGTTGGATAAAATGTTAGTCGTCCCTGTTGACTTTAAAAATCGAAGCCTAAATATTGATTGGTTGTGTGAGCAAGTAGGAATTCGATACAAACAGTAAGTACCTTCACTCTCACCGCTTTATGTCATAAAGAATTGTATTTGCATCATTTCAGATCATATGGCGTCAAACCTGTATTAAAACTGAGTACAAAAGACGGTGCTTTGCTGTGTGGTACGGATCCTATTAATCTTGTTCTAACAGAGGAAGATACAGAACTAGTTGGAATCCTCGTTTCCTACGATATACCCGCATTCAGTGTTCAGTTCCAAACAAAGTGTGATGAAATGGGATTGAGTGAGTTTGAATTTTGTGTTAATTACTACTACTGGAAATTAAAACTGCCTAATGTAGCCAACCATTCATTTCTTTGTTATAGCTCCTCGCTCAGCCGTAGCACACGCCATCAAGCTCTGTGAATCTACAAATATACTGGATCTCTCTGGAATTAACATTCACGGCCTTTACTCTCAAACTATTTTGCAATCTCTGCAAGGGAACTCAACATTGAAGGAACTTAAAATGTCTGAATGCTGCTTATTTGATAGCGATCTTGCGGTAGGTAGTAACATTGATTTTCTTTTTATATTTTTACAACTTGAATGACGACCCTTCGGTTTTGTGATAGGAGTTGGGAAAAGTAATTGGAACCCTGACCGGTTTAAGTTTGTTGGATCTCAGTTGTAATGCTATTACACATTTTGGCCTTGAAGAATTTGTGGAAAGAGTTCTAAAAGATTGTGGACAAAATGGGGTATAACATTTTCTCCATTATACTGTTTTATGATTGGTATTCAATAATTTATAGGCAATTATCATCAAAACTTTGGATATAAGTTACAATCCATTGAAAAATAGAGTTCCTTCTCAAATCATGGAATTGGTCGCCACTGTTTCTGGTCTCAAACAACTACATATTTACTAACGTTTTCTGTTGCATTTTTAATACTAGGGATTCCTTTTGTTGCTTTATTTTATGTAAATATCAACAATAAAAAATGCAAACAAAAAAATGACTAAGGAGTTTCCTCCCCATGTTTTGATTTTGCTTAGCTTACATTTTCTATAAATTGTTAGCAACGGCAGAAATTTTAAGTTTCTCTTTCCTTTATTAAGGACGGGATTCTATAATGCTCCTTTTATCAGATTCATCACATTTAGTTCAGAATCACAAACTTTTGCCATCAGTTCACAATAATACACAATCAATATTCGATGTGAATTTGTTTCTTTCTTTCTTTCTCTCCCTCTCTCTCTCGTTACTGTATAAATATATATTATAGATTCAAAGATTGAGTCATAAAATCCTCTAAAGTGGAACTACTGGGCTTCTTCTGCAATCAGTATTATTCGCATTAGATGGATGATGATTTCTTGTGTAGACTCCTTCTGGAAGTGCTATTGACTGTAAGTTGCTCTTTGCTTTTACAGTGAAAAAGCTAAGAAATTTTTTTCGAAACTCTTTGCTGCAGAGGAAATAAATGTAAAAGTTGAGGGCGAAGTTGCAAAGTTCCTGTATCCCCAAAAAGTACAAAAAAAGTGCAAAACATGAATGATTAAGCATCTCATCCAACATACCAAATCATTTGCAACAGCACGAAATATCTGGAATTCCAGTAATCCATCCTTGGATTCAGAATATGAGATTGCAAGTATGGCGACGGGAGTGGTTGTTACAAAAAACAAAAGAACAATGCCCAAAAGCAGTGTTACCTTTGAGTGATTACATGAGAACTTTTTTTCTTCAAGAAACTACAAAAGAAAGCTTACGAGTCGTTTTTCCTCTTTATAAATCTTTTTAGAAATTTTATCCCCTCGTAAAAGCAATTGATCATTTGTTTCCAAATCCACCCCACCCCGAAGCATCTCTCTTCTCTTTTGTGTAATCTTTCTAAACCTTCGGATTATTAAGGAGTTGAGAACTGCCTGTTTAATAAAACAAAAAAGTTTGATTAAAAACAATATCTCATTACATCCCGGATAAAAACAAGGATTGTCTTGTCAGGATATATGTACGTAATAAATATCTTGAGGCATTGAGGCAATATGAATGTTGAAATAAAGCCCTTTACCATAATGAATGCTGGGCCGAACCGTACCAAAAATTCAGCACTGTAGATATAAATACGCCAAATGAAATGTTTGGTTACCTGGAAAAGAGTTTTTTAGTTTAGGTTGATACGGATTGTAAAATCCTTACGTCATAATTCTCAGCAAACGTGTATGTGTTATCATCCCCTGTACTATTAGCAGATGGACATATCCGATTGATGAGGGCGAGTGGGGCAGAGATACAGATGGCAAGAAGATAGCAAACAAACATTGCTTTCTTTGAGATTGACTTTGTATGAACAGACTTGAACCGTGTGGGGATTACAACAGAAGCAAAACGATCCTATTCCAAATATTTTTAAACTATTGATCCAACCTTGTGAGCCCTACCATTGTGAGACATATAACAATGAATATGGAGCTGGCCATGAAGAAATTTGCACTTGGATATTCCAAGTGGCTGTAGAAGAAAGTCACTGCCCAAGAGTTGACTCGATTAAACCGGCTTTGACGAAGGCTGTAATGGAAAAATGAAACATGAGTCTCTATTCTCTCTCGATATGGGATAAAAAATAAAAGGAAAGTATTTGCAACGTATAATTGGACACTATAAAAATGATGTTGATGCACAGTCCACAAACACAGGGACATGGCTATTATGAAACTCTAATAATTGTCCAATTAGTTGGGAATGATGGCTAAAAAGGATTGACACCATTAGACTCATATTTAGCCTGATGATGTAATGATATGTGCAAAGCAGATCACCATAAGACCTTGGTTAAAATCATCCACAACTCAGTTGCACCGAGAAAATACAAATATCTCTACAATGACGGGCATTTCAAGGTCCTTAAAGAAACGGGGATTCATCATTTCATCAAGAAATGTGTACTCACAGCATGGGCACAGCGCAGAGAAGGACCCCTGTTCAAAATTTCCATAAATTTATTCAGTTATATTATGTGTGTCTTTATGTGATCAACAAGAAAGATGTAACTTTACCAATATCCGAGCAAGCTAACCCAATGAGGTAGCTGTATGTAACGTTTTTAAGACTAGGTCTAGTCAAGACAATGAGATTAAGAACGTTGCCGAGCAATCCAATTCCAACAACCCCTGGTCCTATGATCTGTATTCAAAAATATAGAGTGAGGAATCAATTATATTGTATCAACATTTTTGAACTTTCTCTAATGAAATTTCATATGGCTCAAAAACCCCTTTTGATCATCATACGATTCATTCTACTTTAATATTAGGGAACAGGGTGTGTGTTCTCCTTGGGAAAAGTGGAACAAAAAAAGCAACTTATTGATGCTGAAAGTTTGTTTTACCAACCTGATAGGCAATCCAGTGTACAACTTTTTTTTTCTGTAGAAATTCCAGGTCGCCTTCTTCCATTTCTCCGAAACTACAACTAGATCCATTTCCAATGGAGGAACTACATGAAACAAAAATGAAGCAAAAATGAGTGTTGTACCAGGACTAATTGAACTAAAGAACAAATAGAACTGCTAATTAATTATAGACCTTTGAAGTTTTTTGCAAGTCTCAGTTTTTTCCATTTTTTTAAAAAGATACATCTAATTAATGGGAGTGCATACAATTGCACACTTGTCCCTAATTTTGATAAAGTAATGAGAGAACAACGTTGCATAAGTTTTTATGTAATAATTCCCCCTGGAATTTACAAAATCCTTGGAATTAACTCCAGCACCTGGAAACAAATCAGAGGGGGCTGGAAAACCCAATGCAACATGAGCTGTGATGTTGGCAACAGAAAGATTTTAATCTAAATCCATTTTTATCCAGCAACCCGATCAAAGGTTATAAAAGTTTAGCAATTTCTCAAAGGAGCCCCAAAGTCCCTGCCAAGTAAATGAGCTATACGCCCTTTGAGAAAGATAAAGATGAGGTAGCCACACGTGGTCCATTAAAAGAGGGCAATAAGTTGAGCTTCATTTGTCACTATCAGCAGTATATAGTAGGGACAAAAGACCTGCCCTTATGAGGATATATCAATGGACCTCATTCTAGGCACGTTTAATTTCACGCATCTGGGTGCGTGTGGTCATTCATTGGTGGTCATCCCATATTCTCAAAAAATACAAGGAAAACATAAAGGACAGAGAAAGGAGCAAGTTGGAAAAGCAGTCACAAAACAATAATTTAAAAAATACATTTAAAAATAGGAAAGCTTTACAAAAATTAGTTTTGAGTTGCACATTTGTTTCTGGCCCTGACACTTTAGTGATTTGAAGTCATATTCACGCCCACAGCCTTTTCCGTGACGGATTAGGAATATTTGTGGAATGGAAGGAGTTGTTTAGAGATCAGCTAGAGTATTTGACATGTATGTATGCATGAGAATAAAATCCTTGATGGAATCAAGAGAATCAACGTTTATTGTACAACTACAACGGATATCCAAGTCGAAGACAGACTTTTGGAGAAAAGAGCCATTTATTTCAATTCCTAGGGTTTTGAGGAGGCTGGAAAAAAATAAACTTTAGTTCTCCGATATTTCCTTTATGAACAAACTTTTGTAATGTCATAACCATATCGATGTGTTGGCTTCAGGAACAATAAGAAAGTGTTCAAAGTATTGAGTTTATTTTACCATGCGATGTTTTTACACCCCAATGAAGGGACTTCTTCAAATCTTTCTTTGATACTTTCTTTGATACTTTTAGGACTCCTTGTAAAGAAAGATTGATAAGCACGCAAGCAATTAAGAGAATTGACAGGATTGCACATTTAATACAAAGTTATTATTGGAAATTGGTGACAATTTTTTTGGGTTGAAATACATTTTCAGATTGTGAGGTAGGAGAAAGTGAATAGGTGAGAAGATTGTGATGATGCTATAGAAAATCCTTGAAACTCTATACGTTCAATTAATTAAAGCTTATCAGCTCAGCAGGGATTCAAAAGGAGTGAACTCGAGAATATTTTAAATTTGTGAAATTTAATGTTTACAAATATTTAACATATTTACATAAATTAATTAGCATTGCTTTTAGGGAAAGTGAGGGATGGTAAACTGAGGCAAAAGTGATGTTCAATAATTGAGAAAAACAATAATTCCTTGATACTTTATATTTACCTTGAGTAACAAACTTGGCAAACAATATTTCTCACTTTATTATATCTCATTTATCTCATCAAATGAAATTATATAAAGTAATATTCACTAAGTGCATCAAACATAACGCTTCCTACCTTTAATCCGTCCTTTGTTGACATGTGAATAATCAAAACCTTTCCCTATAATTATTTAAATCATCAAATCCTACATGAAACACAAATATTCCCAAATGCTATTGAAGTTTGAATGAAAAAGTATTTTATACTTTCCCATGAAATTACATCAACAACTTTGCTGAGTACTTGAAAGAAGACAAGACAAAATAATCCCATGAGACGAACTAAACCTTTGAATTGGCAACTGCAATTATTTTAACTTAGGAACTAATCTTTGAAACTATAATAATAAATTAAGAAGAGTGGCAGTTAGAGTAAACAAATTTGAACCGTAAATTGTGATTAGAAGCACGAACTAGCTGTCAATTTTCATGTTTTTTTTTTGCAAACAAATCAATTCCAATGAGACAGGGCAAAAAGGGAAGCTATATGTCAAAATTTGAGACCTCGTCGACACTGGAATTTTATGACAAGGTTGTGAGGGTGAAAATCTCATTAAGTCCCCTCTTTAACCAAGCGTTATATAAGAGCTCAAGGTGTTTTAAAGTCTTTTTGAGGCAGACCCCTAGGGGAATTTCAATTCAAAAAAACAGGAAATGTAATTAATTACCTGTTCAGAGGGTACAGCAGCCCATGCTCTTCAACATTCGACTCCATCCTGTGGTTCTAAATTAAAAAATCACAGAATTTTGCTTTATTTTTGAGTCTATTTGTATTTAAGTACACAACTCATTAGTTCACGTAATCACTTACTAAGCCCTAATAGCACCTGCTCCACTATTATGTAGGATAACTATCCCGTCTCAATTTTCCCACGGTATGGATTCCCTTGCTGTTTGGACAAGAGCTCTGGAGCAACTGGTCCTCTTCCCAAATCTCATTCCTATTTTATCATCATTCAATCGAAACTGCAATTTAACCAACGCTTTTGTGGTACACTTTTCTCTCCCACAGGAATAGCAAAGGGAACATAAAGAAGTCGAGTAAGTAAACACTAAATAACTCTGGCTTTGTGATTGATCGTTTACTAACTCATGGATCGATGATTTGCTAACATGGGTTGAAGATATTGGAGATGATAACAAATCTAGGTTGAAGGTCCCTTTAGGATTTTTCATTTCACCTGTTGAACATGAGCTCTCTGATGAGTATAACCCTTAAAAGCAGGAATTCCATTTTAAAAATCTCCAAGCTGAGAATCATCAAAAGGTTTCTTTTTTATGTAAATTATAACTTGTAAATAATAAATTGAAAAGAACTAAATCAAGTCTTTAAAAAATACGAGTTCCTTGAGGAAACAATAGTGAAAGTGATCAAAAATCCATAAAGACAAATGACTTTATTTTCAGTCCTTATTTTACTTCTCTTTTCTTTGTTGATTTAAAATGTCCTTTGTAGTTTCCTTAATGCAATGAAATCCTTTTTTAAAATGCAGTTTATTGAAAATGTCAAAAATGCTAAGCGGATCAGCGAAACAAATGGTCCAGGATTATTCATTAACAAATGTACATAGAAGCTAAACGAATTTATGGATAAAGGAAAGCCATGTCTTTCATCAAAATGTAAAAAAAACTTAGAGAATAATAAAAGACTGCACGGAGGTCTACTGTGGAATGGAGTTTATAAAACTTTAAGAAAAATTGATCCATTTTGACATCTTTCCAAAGTTTTTGGGAATAAGCTTGTTGAAAATCCAAAAAGCGCAAATGCCTTTAATTTATCCATCCTTCCAGTTTTGTGGCCTCGTATATTTTGTCAACTGGGCCAATATTGTTTTAGAATTTGAAATCTGGAGAAAAGGAGAATAAATTATGAGCATTATATTCATCATGGAGGGATTCTCAGGATGCTGTGGCTCAAAGGAGTTTGCGGCTGAAAATCTTTGCATCAAGTCACGGACTAAAGTAGACGATGGTTGAATAAAACAATTAATCCATTCTCTCCAAACTCCACAATGGTTATAATGAGATATGGGAGAAAACGTGTATCGTATTACAAGTCAACGTTAGAACAACATTGTGGAAAAGTGATGACATTTAATTCATGAAACGAGGTCCCTGACTTTACTTTCAATGTCCTTCATTCTTGAATATTATGAAGCCCTACCGCAATCCTTTTCTCCAAAAGTGTTAAGCACTTTCCACTTTAGTACCTATTTTGGAGCTTATAGTTTAGTCTGAGGATCCACTGTGTGTAGTGGCTATTCATGATAATTCAAGCTTAGTTTCTTCTCCATAAATTCCAACCAAGGGAAAAATATGAATGTTGTATACATACAAGGTCTCAATAAAATTGAAAAAAAATATGTCCATTATATTCCCTTTGATAGCATGCAGGGAAGGACAACGCAATGCTTTCACTTTACAGTTGTATGTATGTATGGTTCAATAAAATTGTTGAAATGCTGCAAGAAGAATCATCTCGTGAAATATCTTTTGTTCAATTTCCAATTCTAAAAAGAATAAAGTTTT
This sequence comes from Paranurophorus simplex, assembly GCA_036491945.1. Taxonomy (NCBI): domain Eukaryota; kingdom Metazoa; phylum Arthropoda; class Collembola; order Entomobryomorpha; family Isotomidae; genus Paranurophorus; species Paranurophorus simplex. The sequence goes on from JAAOWG010000469.1 coordinate 17,303, forward strand.
GAGTTCAGCATATTTCCGGAATTACATCTATTTCAAATGAAGATTGGATTTTTTTGTCAAATACATATTCATTGTTTATTACTTCCATTCTCTTTTCCATTTGGAACAATATTATATTAAATACAAAACTTCTTGTATTTGATTAATCTTAATTGTTGACAGTGCTTTTGCAGTTTCAAGTTTTCAAGGGTGCAAAAGCAAAGTTAAAATGATGAACAAGAATTATACCAATGGTTTCAACCAATTTATTCAGCACTCAATTTCTCAGCACCTAATAGATGATGCAAGGATTGCAGAATTCCTCCCTTGTTTGTGTTTGACTGAACTTGAGTTCTAAACATAGAGTACATGATAGGAAAAGTTCGCATGATTGCTTCAAGCCTAGATAAATAGTTTCAAAAGGAATTTATTTGTGGAATAAAACAATAGTTTGCTCCAAAAGTTTTTTTTTGCGTGGATCC
>JAAOWG010000470.1:0-17730 GCA_036491945.1 Paranurophorus simplex
TTAATCCCCCCCCCCCCCCTCTAGGTCCCTGTACCTTGTGCATTTGTGAAATCATTTAAACATTGATCTGCATCCGCTATACATGATTTATTTGCGGATTTGGTCATATTGATCATCCTTCGAACACGGGATGTTGCTTTCCTATCCTGATTTCGGATGGCGAGAAGATGTCTTTTCCTTCGTAATTCTTCTTCCTTTTTTTTCCTCTCATCTTCTGCTTTCTTTTGTAAAAACTTTTGAACCCCGAGATTTAATTTCACTTTTTTGGGATCCATTGTGTGCCCTTTCCTATTTTTTAAAGAATTTCAACCCCACGGCATCAGATGGAGTTGTAGAGTTGCTCAGCTTGACAACAATCTACATTTTTTGTAACAATATAATATTCCACCACGACCTAAACCCCAAATAATTGTGTCAACCACACCCCCCCCCCAGAGATTGTAGAACAAGTACAAACTATATATGATAACCCTTGAACCCCATCAGATGTAAACCTTATTGCACCAAAGAGCTGGGAACGTTCCATAAATAAAAACAATAAGAACGGTGAAAGTATAAAGTTGGAATATAGTGGGATGAGTTCATCCAAGGGTAAGTCCCTTGATGAGTATGATCCCTCCTGTCCCTTAGATTCCAGTGATGATGAGGAAGGTGGGGGGAAGATGAATTCCAAACCCTTGAAGAAGCCGGAGGAAATTGATTTAAATTCCATCCCCATGCCAAGTGATGAGTATAAACGTCCAACGATCCAATTCTCCATCCCCACCCGACATCGACTCATGTCCATAAGTAGCTTGATCAAACGACAAAAGGGCGTTGTGAAAAAGGGAGCTGGTGGCGAAAGGGGAGGAGGAGGAAATAGCTTTGGATTCGAAGTTTCCAAAGCTTTTCATCAACAGCAACCACCACCACCACAAGGGGAGGAGGAGGATGAAGGGAAGCTGGAGGACGGCACTATCAAATTCTCTCTTGTGCATGAAATATTTGGATCAGATGAAGAGGACAAAGAGGAGGATCATCAGCCAGAGGACCTTCAACAACAACAACAAGGGACAATTAATAATCTAGAGATGAGAAAACAAGGGAATCCAACCCATCACATTCAAGTATCATCATCATCAACCCCACCCCCCGATGAACAAGAGCAAGAGGGAATAATTTCAATAAAACCTTCAGCAGAGTTGTTAGAAGAGGGGGATGAAAGTTCCTCCTCCCTTCCACCACCACCACCACCTCAAGAGGTAGAACAAGATCCTCCTGCTCAAGAGCCAGAATTAATAACAATCGAGGCTGATGATGATGATGAAGATGTTCGTGGGAAGGAGAATGTTTTAGAATGTATTTCAGATGAGGATGATTTTGAAGTCACATTTATTGGGGTTGGACGAACTAATCTTGCAGACGTTCGACAAGGGAGGCTCACCAGGAAAAATATCTCTAAACAAAAATCTTCTCCCCTCAATGGATTTGAAGAAGGGGAAATCATTGATTCCGACAAAAGGAAAAAGAAGGAGAAAAAAAAGAAAAAATCCAAAAAAAGGAAAAAAAGCAAGGATTCCAGAGTTAGTTCAAAACGATCAAATAATGGGGATTCTTCGGAGAAAAATAAATCACTTTCAGAAAGTGAGGAAAAAGAAGTCTCTTGGAGAAGACCCAAAATAGCTAAATCTAGAAATTACAGGTTAGTAAAGGATTATATAATAACATTGAAAGTTTTGAAATCAATTTGATGTTTCAAGGAATGGAAAAAGAGAATCTGAAGAGAAATTAAATGACAAGTCCAAAAAAGAGCCAAGGAAAAGAAGTAAAACTAAATCACCAATTCGTTTCAAACCAACAAATCCCGGCCGTCATCGCTCAAATTCAAGCACAAGATATCCTTCAAATTCTAAAAGTCACTCCAGGTCTCAAAGTCCATTGTCAAGAAAGATTATTAGGTCAAGGGGATCAAAAAGAGGGAGGATTAGTGAAACACGGAAAAGTCATAGCAGTGACTCAAATAGATCTATATCTCAATCAAGATCTAGGTATAAAATTTTTGGCTTTTTTTGTCCAGTTCCTATTAATAATATGAGCTATAATAATAAGAAGAATTATTATTTTATTATTATCATTATAGATCCTTAACGAAACGAAGAAATAAACGAAGAACTCCTCCATCCCCTACTGTTAGAAAATATCGCAATAGATCAGTGAGCAGAAGTCCCTTAAAACTATCAAACAGTCCTCCTCCAAGAATTCGAAAGAGGAATAGAAGCATTGACGCTAACATTGGAAAGGATAAAACAAGAAACCAATCAAGTTCCTCCCCTGTTCCTTTCCATGTAAACAAAAAAATTTCTAAAATAGATTCTTGTGTTCAGGATGATGCTTTGAAGAAAAAACCCAAGAGAGATAGAGATGACATGGATAAGGAAAAGAAAAAGAAAAGACGGAAGCGTGAAAAATCCCTTTCTCCAGTTAAAGCCATTGTTGCAGATGGTGACAGCATAGTTGTAAGTCTAAGCTTTCAAAAGTCAAATAAAGAAGGAATTTCCAAAACCAAAATTTCAACAATTTCCCCTGTCGTTCCGGAACTTAGTAAAAATTTAGAAAACAGTGATGACGATGATAAGCCCAACAAAAGTAGTGATGGCCATAATGAACGAACGTGTGAAGAAATTGATGCTCCTATACCCAACCCTACAAGCAATCCCAGCCCCAGGAAAGGAACTATTCTAATCAATTTGAATGCCTCCCCAAATTACGAACTTGGGACAAAAATAAAACCACCCGACCTATCAGTAGCTGAACTTCGTACAGATTTGCCCAAAATGTTTCCTTCTCATCATACAGAAGATAAAAGAGCACAAGACCAACAACCCTTGAATGAAAAGAAGGAAGAGCAAATTGATGGGACGGATTTTGTATCTTCTAGTCATGATAATTCAATTGATAATACTCAAGAGAAATCTAAATCCCCCATCGACAAGGCATCAAGTTCTTTAAAAAGCTTTGGCGTTGTATCTTCTACTTGTGACTCAAAAAGCCCATCTGTAGAACACCACCAAAGCCCAACGGTCTCTAAAAGCAGTCCTGAGACTCTCGTAACTCAAAAAGTTTCTCGTATTTCACCCCAACGGCCGATAAATGATAATATATCATATGAAAAGGGAAAAACTCACTCTCCTGAATTTATCGCTCAAATTAAACCATCAGCACCAGTAATCAATTCCACCAAACCAATGATTGGTAACATCCCTGGACTTTTTCCATCCGGATTTGCTGGTGCTCCTTTTGGTAGCACAACGTCTTCGGTTATAATACCTGCTCCTCCAAAAATTGCCCCTAGCACGGCCCCCACAAGTTTGTTGAACAACTTGGTTAGTGTCGCAAGTGCCTTGTATGCCCCTCTTTTAGCTGCAAAGCAACCCAATAATCAACTACCCAATGCGCGAAGCATTCATTCATCTCATTCTGGCAGCAACGTGTTCTCAAGACATAATAATATTAATAGTAATAATAATAATAGATCAAACAATGGGACTGATGGAGGCGGAGGGGATTCTCCCTTTTCACCCAATAGTAGTGATGGAGATGATCTCTTTGAACCACCAACTGGGGATGGAGAGAATTCCATTGAGGGTGTCCATTCAATTAAAAGAAAATCTTGTTCCGATTCTCATCAATTACCTGCTGGATCAAGCACTAGTAATAATACAAGAGCTGATGGTGGGGGTACAGAGAAAAGATCTTTATTTGACACCTTGTTTTCTACTGGACCCTCCAAAACTTCTCATTCTAAGCCCCATGGGAAACAAAAGAAAACATCTAAGGAATCAAAAACCAAGGGAAAGCACAAAAAGTGTAAGATTTAAAAAGCAACCGTATATTAATTACAATGGATTGTTTATAATTCTTCTTGGTATGCCTTTAGTGTCAAAACGGTCTGAAGCCGAAAAATATGGGGAAGGAGGTATTACTAATGTTAAATTGACGGAGGATGGTGTCCCTGATTCTGCCGTAGCTTTAAACATAAATGAAAAGGTGATAAAAATTATTCAGCTACTCATTGAAACATTCCATAAAGAGTGATGACTGATGCTTCTATTTTTCAGTATTTAAAAAAGCTAAATCGACAAGAACGAGTAGTTGAAGAAGTAAAATTGTCACTTAAACCACATTATATAAAGAAACACATTAGCAAAGAGGAATATAAAGATGTTTTGAGGAAAGCTGTGCCAAAGGTTCAGTGTCCAAAATAAATTCTTGTTTGTACTGAATGCACTTTTCACAGATATGTCACAACAAAACTGGGGAAATCAACCCCCACAAAATAAAAGAATTGGTAGAAGCTTATGTGAAAAAGTGTCGAAAATCACGAAAATCTGGACATAAATAATGATATTTTTGTGCAATATAATTGACAGTTTCTGCCCCCCTTTTGCATCCGCGAAACTAAACGTGACTCAAGAAATGAATTGACTATTATTATTAAGTTAAAGTATTATTATGACTCTTTTGTGTGATCGCTTAGAAAATGAATTTTGCGCAATAAAGACTGGATGGTCATTTTATTATTATTAAATTTATTATTAAGACTCAAAATAATTAATTTCAATACAGATAATTACGGATTAATAATATCTAGAGGGCAATCTAGCGCATCAACTTTGGTATCATTTTGAAGCTGGTTTTATATAAGCTTTAATTTGAGATGTTTTGTATGGCTCAAAGTTTAGCCGTTCAAGAGATACCCCTTAAAATTTTGGCTTTTCCGAGATTTTTATGAGTTCTATTTAGAGTGCATGTAGTGACGACAAAAAACATGCAGTAAAAAATGAATAAACTTTTTCTTGCATATGTCTCTCATTATTATGACTTTACTTTGTATTGATTAATACAAGATTTCGTAAGGGACTATCAGTCAAGTTAATCAAGCTATATTTATGTATATGAAACAAAATTGTACAAATCAGATCAGACTCTTGTAGTTCTTACAAAAAAATCTATTTTTGTAACGCAATTATTTATACATTTGCAACTGGTTTTAATTCTTTAGGGAACATTTAGCTTTGGTTTTTGGTATTATTTAACACAAGAACACAACTCTACTCTATTCTAGGGTTATGCAGTAGTTTAATAATAAAATAAATTGTAAGAAATTTAATTAGATACTATCATAAATCATCCCTCCTAGTATCACAAGCGAATCAATCTGTAAATCGTAACTATAAGGATTGTAGGATTTCATGAATTGCAGGCAACAAAACATAAATGGACAGAAACAGGCACTTGAATTCAAATTGAAAATATTAATCGTATTGTCAGCCAGAGATTGATTAGTGTATTTGAGAATACTAAGTAAAAGCAGTACTGAGCTATGGCACATTATATTAAATAGATTTGAAAATATGCAGCTTTTGCAATATACTACCTTATTACATACATATAAATAAGTTAATTTTTAAATAAGGTACGCATTGATTGGTAACTCTTATACTATCCGCGAATTGGTAAGGGGCAGGCGTATATGTAAATTTTTTCTGTCTCTACTCAGTTCATTCATTTATTGGGGCTTAAACATCAGACTCAAGTCGACATGTTAAAGATGTTAAAGGAAGGCCCAATTCGACGCAATGTTCTTCATACCTATTTTTGTACAATCCATGTTAAATACAATTAGGCACATCAACTATAAATTACTCACTTCTCCATATCTGCATGAATGCTATTTAAGAGGTTTGAATGCTGATCATCAATACGACAAAGTTCATTCATCAGTTCTTTCTCACGTTGTCGATCTCGGGGGCTTTTGCAATCATCTGATGTCACAAACAATTATGTTTATACTCTTTTGACAGAGTTATTCATTCAACTTACCCGTTATCGCCAAAGAACTTGTCAATTGTTCCTCAAGTTGTTCCCTTCTCATTTCCAACTCAAGCTCTTGGGCACGTGTCATTAACTCTTTTTCAAAACGAGCCAACTTGGTCTTTTCTCTCACCAACGTGAACCACTCCTCCATTATTTCGTTATCACTTCGACTATCCGCATCTTATTGAAAAACATTGATCAATTAAAGAAGGTGTATTTATTTAAAAATATAAAAATATTAAAAATCTCTTGTATACCATGTTCTTCTCCACGAAGTCTTTTCTCAATCTTAACTCCACGAGACTCCAAACTTCGTTGATCTGCCTCAATGGACTCCAATTGTAATTGGATTTCCTGAATTTCTCTCGCCCTAAAAAAGCATAAAGTTAATTAAAGGAATTTCATTAGGGCAAAATAAGTTACCTGGCTGCTCGCTTATTATTTTCGACATCCTTTCCCGTTAAAGACTTATTCCCAGTGCGCTTTGTTGATGAACCACTTGCGGATATGCCCAAGGTCGACATGTTTTGAGCACAGGTCTCCATCTCTTTCTGCGATAGTTCGATGTTTTTGTTGTCTTTGTAATTGTTGGTGGGACTGGCGGTTAGTCTTTGGATGACGAGCTCGGGTTGAGAAATGTAAGCTGCAAAATCAGTCTTAACTTTTGATCCACCGGTAATGGGTGAAACAATGGATTCCCGTGACTTTGAAGACTGCTTCTTATCTTTGTTCTGTAATAGCTTTGGGGTTAGCTTAAAAATGGAAAATTTATCTCTATTTGGGGACACCACGCTGGATACTGAAGAGTTCGTAAGGGATGATTGAGGAGTAGAACTTGGTGGAGATTTTTCCGGTGATCGATTAGTGAAGAAATTTGAAACGGTTTGAATCAAACTGCGCCGACGATCTCGATCCTTTCCTTTGTTGCCTTTTACTCTTGAATTTTTTTCCCCAGATTTATTTGAACTTATGTCAGGAACACTTGTCCTTCTTCCATTTTTTAATAATGTAGAAGGATCGACTAGTGTGTCGGAGCTGAATGCTTTGGGTTTTGGTAAAATCTTTGAAACATCACAATTATCAGGAGTACATAGACTGACACTCATCTGATGAAAATTGTTGGAACTGTGGTTATCATCTGTAGTATTTAAGTGCAAGTTGGCTACAGTATTTGCTCGAGGGCGAGATTCATTCCACTGATTTTTCTCTGGATTATGATAAAGACCCATTGACACGCCGGAGGTTGAAGGATGATTCGAATTACCGTATCCAGAATCAGTGCATTCTTTTGACGAGTCTGAGTACATACTTCTAGATTTTTCAGGTGATCGCCTCTGAAGGTTCTGATCCTTGGCTCTGAATTTCAAATGTAAATTTATAAAACCATCCTGGACATCATCAAGTCGGTTGTCTTGTGGAGCTTGCACCAAAAATGGATCGTTTCGTTGTATCTGAGGATTTGGTGGGTATTCATACCTAGGTGGAAAACCAAGTCTAACTGTATTTTGAGTTTTAGCTAACGCATCCGTTTCAATTGGTAAGGATTTTCCCACAGCTTTGTCAACTTCTTCTGGAAGATTAGGCATAGATCGGTAGAATAATGGATTTTGAAATATGCTTCCTGCATCATCAATATGGGTTATGTCTGAATATGTATGGGTTATGTCTGAATAAGGCAGCAATTGTGGAGGGGAAGTAGTAGGGGTATGCGGTTCTGTATTTGATTTTAACGTTTTTGAAGGTTTTTCTAATTTAGTAAATCTGGGTGATCTAAACACTGGTTGATAACTTGATTGAGCTGCAATCAAGGGCTTAGATGAATGAGGTTCAGAAGACTCATCTGAATTAGTTTCATAAGAAAATGACTCTGCCATTGGTCTGTGTAGAATATCATGAACACTTGAGATGTCTGATGAATAATTTTTGTTATTTTTAGGCACACTAGTTTCTTTTGACTTTTCGAATTCATCTGATGTATTATCTTCCTGGTAAGGTGATGTGTCCAAGTTAATACTAGACTCTGCATCATCAATTGAATTTTTAAGACTTGATGTAGGTGCTACAGTACCCTTGGAGTTTTTTCGAATCGTCTTTTCTGGACTTTTTCGCATCCTCCCTAAAACCATAGAACGAATTAAATCATTTTGTTTAAGCCGTTCCTGATGAATTTCATTGAGTTTTCGAGTTGTTCCTGGTGAGCCTACTGCTGCACGAACGTTTTCATCAAACATCGGTGGTGGTGGGGGAATTGAAAATTCATGGAGAATTTCAATAGGCGGCATAGTAGGATTAGTACTTGAATTAGAAGCTGTGGAATAAGTCGAATACAATTCTTTGTTCTTTAAATGACTAGTGCATCCCCTGGTTTTTCTGTAGTCCAACGAATCTCTCACACCACAAAACGGAACAACTCTTTCTAGGGATGGAACTTGCATTTTTTCAAACGATGGCTCCAGTTCATCATATTGATTAATTGGATTATCTGACAATTCAGCATCCGAAGTAGAAGGGTCATTTAAGTCTCTTGTTGATGTAGAAGATTGATCATCATCTTCAGAAGGAGATGGTATGGAAAAACTTTCTGGATGACATTTCAATATAGAAACAATCCCTAAATCTGGATGAGTAGTGGATGAGCTGCATTTTAAATCTTTCTGTGGTAGTGGTATGCCGCATATAAAGTCTTCTGGACTACTCACACCATCAATATCTGCAAAATCTAATGCTTCAAGATCAAAGCACAGAGTAGGATTAATTTTTACAGGGCTATCAACTTGAGGATTATTATATTGTGCAGGCAAAATTTGACTTGGATCATGTTGAAGATTTTTTTTCGTTCCACTCGCTCGCTTCCTTTTAACATTTTTTGGGTCTACTGTGCAGTCCCCCTCTTTTACATACTCTGACATTTCCGTTTCGAGAAATATTCCTGAATTTATTGAAGAATCAGAAGAGCTTATCGTTTTTGTGTCCGCGAGAGGGATATTTTCCGTTGGACTGTCATATTTTATTTCACCTTTCTTTTGACAAGGTGGATCTAGAGACTGTGTCACTCCGAATTCATCTTCTACCTCCAACCTGGGTGGATCATGAATAATGCGTTGAGGGACATCTTCATCATCCAAATCATCTAAATCAGAAAATGGTTCACCAGATCCAACTTCAGTGTCACTGCCACTAGTGGCTTCATCGCTCAGCTTAATGCATTCAGATATATCATTCTTGATAGTGCCTACAACCACTGTATTGTTTGTGTCAGTTTCTGAAGTGCTCATTGATGGAACATTAGAACTAGTTACACAATCACCAAATTTTAAGTTTGGACCATCTTCAATCGTGACAGCTTGATCAACGTCAACTTGCGTATGGATTGCTGACAAAACTTTTGTAAGCAACTCTGATGTACCATTTAGCTGGTCAGACTGTTGTTGTTGTTGTAAAGAATTTATTATTAAATTTGTCGAATCTCTCAAGGTTTTGTCAGCAGTCTCACTACTACTATTTGGACTTGTAGGTTGAATATCAGTGTTTCCATTATTATGCAGAAAAGCAGAACTATTAACGTCGTTATTTTCCGTATTTATACTTTTCTCTGGGGGATCCTTATTTAAGTTTGATAGGCATGTTGAAAAATTTCTATTGAGTGGAGTTTTGTTCTTCAACCTGTCAGCTCCATCTAAAACTGCCTGCATGGCTGCTGAATGCTTTGATGCAGGTTGTAGCAATTTTTGTTGTTCTGAGATCATATCTAGTACACTTCGAAATTGGTTTTGGGCAGTTGGATCAGACTGCTTTTTAGTGTTTAATCGAATTGGAACAATGTTACTTCCTTGTAAATATCTCGTTTTCAGTTCAATAGAACCTTTTGAAGAAAGTCTGTCTAAATTGTTGGATAAGGGTTCCCACTTTTTTGGAACTGGTGTTACGACAGGAAGCTGTCGTTCAGGTCCACCTTTTTTAACAAGCTCGATGCTTTTCTCATCATCATCATGCAACCCCTTTAATTTGTAATTGTTCAGTTCCTTATTAATGTCAATGGCTTTTGGTAGTTTGGTGTTTACTTGCTTGGCATGATTTACAATTCCAGTGTCAAGCATTTTAGTCATTAATTGTTCAGGAGCGTTGACAACTATAGTAGGAATACTTCCAGGGACACTATTTGGAGGATCTTCAGCAAACTCTGAATCCGTTTCTATTTCTGTTGTACTCCCTTCACATTCTTCTTCGTATTCATCTTCTTCGTCCTCGTCCTCTTCATCGTTTGAAGCAACTTCAGTGTCGGAATCTGAACTTTCTGTTTCATTTTTTACAGGTGGTTCAACTAGATTTTTTACATAAATTACATATAATTAGAGCATTGTTATATATGTCTTAGAGATATTTTATTACCAGGAATCGTTACTTTTTCTCCAGCATTAATTTGTCCATCATTGTTTCCTTCTGGTGTAACTTCTTCATCATCACTATCAAATTTTATGATAAATACAAAAAAGCTACTAAAGCTACTCTGTATGACGAAAGGACCAAATTAAGTGATTAATGGACTAACCTAAAGTCTGAAGCTTCATCTGATGTATTGCCATCAGCGTTAGAAGCGAGAAAATTTCGATCCGTCCATTCATCTTCATCCATTTCATTCAGTAATTCCTCATCGGATGCCAGATCCATGGAATTTTCAAATTCGACTCGCTCTGGAGTTGTTCCTCTTTCATCCATTTCCGATAAAATCTTGAATGAAAAGTTTAAATTATTTTGGTAAAATAATACTAAAGAAATTCTAAAGGATGCTACAAACTGAGAAATAGAAAGAAGTTTAAGCTTAAAGCATACATAGAAAGAGAGTGTGTAACATCCAAAGAGATATCTCTAGTACATGTTGTAAATAGTAGTGAACTCACCTAGAAAATTGTAATTATTTTTGTTTTTCATGAACATAAGTTTGTGCATTCAGAAAATACTTGCAAGCTCTCAAGGATTGTAGCAAAAGAGAATAATCCCAGTAGGTTCACATCAAATCAAAGAAAGTAATTTTTAATACCGAAGGCAGTGAAAAACAATGCGTATCAAAGCCATTCGATTGAGTAAATGCAAATATGAGCAAAAGTAAATGCAAAATTTTTCTTTCACCAGTTGACTGCTTTGAACATTCTAATTACTACAGAGGCGTAAAAGCAAGTAAATAATATCTAACAGCAATAAACAATGCCTAAAGTCCTATAATAAGATTTTCTAACATAAATTCAGTAATTTCAGGAGGGTTGACTAAGAGAGAAATAGTGAAAAAAGAAAAGGTGAAAAGAATAAAAAAAATTATCTCCACGCGGAAGTCGTCGCGTGGATGAATGCCAAAAGGTAGCAGGCCACCGTAGTGACTGACCTGCCGTGATGGCGCCAACGTTGTTTGAGACGGTTCAGTTCCATATTTTCCACTAATATCCTCTGGTCGTCTAGTATCAAATTTTTTCCATCCGTATAAACGAACAGTAGTATAGTGCGGCGAGCAGTAAAATCGTTCCCCATACCGTCCTTCTTTATCAAATACATAATTCCCTGAAATTGCAATATAACATTAAAATCAAAACTATGTATCGAAAATATTGGTAAATCACACGTTAGAGAAGCATTACCAATGCGCAAAGATGTATTGCAATATTCGCACCGAAAACAATTACGGTGGAAAAATTTTCCTTCTGCTGTCATTCGTTCAACTACATATACTCTTTCTTTACAAAAATGGCACAAGTCTGCACGACCTTTTTTGGGCAGCTCAAATGTTAGGCGGGATGTCTGTATCGAGAATAAATAGTTATTTTTAAATCCAATTCTGATTGACAACAATTTTTACTTACCGTTTGCTTTGACTGCTGATATTCATTTGCTTTGACTACAGGTTTAGGCCTTTCCAATTTGTGAATAAGTTGTTCTGCCATGGCTGATACTTTATTGCATCCCCGCTGTCCAACATCCAACGCGTTTCCATGTTTAAGTTTGTTACCCAGCTTTTTAAAAGTATCATCCAAAACCTGGTCTTCCAAGCCAGAGACAACAGCACCATCCATTTTTCTTTTCATTGCATCTCTCTATCAAAATAACATGAAATTGTACTAAACATTTGTTGTTACCAATAATAATAAGAACAAACCTTATCATCATAAGCTTCTCGTGACCACCGGGGTACTTTGTTTTCCCGATCTGTCTTCCCTGATGGCGGTGCTTTGATTTCTGCCATTTTCTTCTCTATTAGTTGGATGTTCCAATCGCTCTTTTCTATTTTTCCAATCGCACGAATTAAATCCTTGGGTTTTTGCTTTTCTGTTGATGTTCTTCCTTTAAATTTTGCTTCCAGATCCTTAGCTAAACCTGGCACCATCTTTTCACCATCAGCTTGAGCTTCGCTCAAACTCTTACCGTAAATGGGTTTTGATTCTCGGCCCTAAAATAACAATACAAGTTCATATACAAAATAAAAGCACGTACAAAACGAAATTTGTACGTGCCTTATTTAGAGCAAACAATAAACATTTATAATAAGTAAGATGCAAAAAATATGATTACTCATGATATTGCAAAGAGTTAATTCAATCAGTCAACGCTCACACCACAAATTTCTTATTAAATTATGAAATTAGACATCCACAAGTTATCACTCGAAGACTACAAAATGCTCACTACAAGTTTCTGCTCGAGATTTTTACGTCTTTCATCAAAATCTGGTACAGTTTGACGATAAAGGTGCAACGTGAAGTCACTAAACTCAGTATCAGCACCGTCCTCTTCCTCGATTGTGCCTGATCTTTGATTAAGTTGTAAAAGTCTCATACTTTTCATAAATCTTTCAACGTCAAAAATACGACCTTGCAATTTGCGATTGTCTTTTGATACAGTTTTAGCCTAAAATGGTCATCAAAATTTATCGGAAATAAAAACGGAATGGATCAGTACAAACTATTTTTCGTTGATTTATGAAAACTATTGAAAATCAACTAAACTGTTAAAAACTTACTGATCCAGTTTCATTATAATGCACCCTAATATCACCAACAACTCGACTTGTTTTTTCATCACTGCGGCGTTTCTTATGCCGTCGAGAGGACTCACTGTCCCCATCCCTACTTTCTCGGCCAGTGGAAACTCGAGCCCTTCGACCAACTGGTTTGTCTGAAAATAAAACGGAAACTTTATTGTAAAATTATAATTAAAAATAACCACAGGTAATTAAATTAATTATGAACATACGAGGGAAGTGGTGTTTTGCTGTAACAGCCATTCTTATCTCTCGAAGTGCTTTAATATGATCCAAACTATGTGGGACGTTTTCTTCAACTTCAACTTCAAGTTCATCGTCCTGAATTTTAAACAATAAATATAAAATTAAAATCCAATTCAATTCAATTTTGTAAGGTGTGTTGTACCGATTTGAAATACTTTGTTTGTGGAATTTCACCACGGAAAATTTCGTATACTTGAGATAGATATGCAACTAATGTTAGAAAATCAGACGATCCAAACTGGACTGAATCATAGCCACTCATTACATGAGCAAGGCCATACTCTTGATGTAGTATATCAAACGCAAGCTGATTTCTGAAAGCGGCTGTTACGAGAGGATCAATTTCTTCTTCGGAAGGAAGTGGATATTCAATTAAATCAGGACGGAAGCGATGTATGACTGCGCATAGCACATCACCTTGCACAAATGCCTCCCGTATATCAATTACTTCCAAAGTATAACAGGCTACTTGATCCCTTAACCAGGTTAACAAGGAATCAATGGCTATCACGGAATCTAAAGTGAATGTATATGTAAGAAAAAGTTAACAGATGTAAAATAAATAGAATTTAGTTGCCTCTTCGCCGTTTCTTAGGAGCTTTATCATCGTCCGTAGACTCAACAATACCATCTGGCATATCAGGAATTTTTTCATCAGCATCATACAGGCTTTTGACTTGAAATGGCATAACTAATCGAAGATTCAGATTTGGATATCTGGAGTGAGGGTCTATTGTGTATGCTAAGTGTTCCTTGTGGAGATTTTCAGGGGTAGTCTGTCCTAATAAACGGTAGATTGACTCCCTTTCGGCAACTACTTCTAAAACGGATTTAATTCCACCAGACCAGCTTCGTATCATCCAGCAGGCATCAAAAGAGCTAAGGAATCCTCTTGCACATCCGGAACCAGTAGGCCAGAAAGGCTACAAAATTTTTTAACAAACAAAAAAAGCTTTAGATTTGCTTAAGTGATGAAATTATTGTTACACCAAATGTTGTTTATACCTCCAATAAGCTGTCTCCAACTAGAGTCATTAATAATTTGTGGCCTTTTTTCTGCACTACCCGGCAAGCATTTTCTGCTGCATACATTGCTGTGAAATCAAACATGGCTACGTCAGGCTTTCCGTAGTGATTTACTGCAAATTCAATGTCAGGTAACTGATATTCGGTGGCAAAACTAGCTGCTTCTAGTGCATAGACCATCAAAGCGTCAGTACTAATATTTTCGTGAGATAAAAGTTTTGCAGTATCCGCAAAGTCTTCAAGTAAAACACCTTTTGTCAATAGACTTTGTTTTTTTGCAGTCATTACAAAATAGTGAGTTTCATCCTTGTAGTATACAATATTTTCCAAATCGATAGCAGTAGCTTCACACAAATCTTGGAAAAACTTTTGATTAAAAATGTAGCTAACTCCACTAATTTCTTTGACTCTGGCTTCAGCCTCTGTGTGTTTGTTGATGAAATTAGCGGTAATTGCGATTGCCAATTTTGCTCTTAACGCTTTTCTTTTAAATCCATCTAATGTATTTCTCCGCCCATCAGCTCCGATAAGAACATCAAAAGTGTAATGTGACACTGGGTGATCTGCAGGAGAAGTAAAGGCTCTCCATCCTTCATTTTCTGTTGGTTCACGAATTCCTTCAAATCCAACACCTTCGTGTACTTCAACACCAAGTAGTAGAGCCACTTTAAGTAAAATACACTGCAACTGACGAATACTGATATGATCTATTGAGCCGGCACAAAACTTTCCATAAAATTTTTTTGCACCCAATGCCTTTAAATCAGTTATCACAAATGGCCATAAATGTAGCACATTATTTCGGGAAAATCTGTCTCGTTTCTCAACTAGTACGACTTTTGCACCTAATAATTGAGCCTCTATAGCTGCACGAAGTCCACATGGACCAGCTCCAATTATTAAGACCTAATTCCAATAAAATTAATTACTTTAAATTATTCAAAACAACATTCCACAATAACTAACTCTAGTTCCATGGCAAGCTTTTCCTCTACTATAACATTTTTGAGCAGCCCGTTTCTCAAACTTTGACCATAGTCCTTGAGCCCTCCATGATGACAATTTGGCCTACAAACACATATATATTATTGTAATAAATAAATAATGGATAAATAAATGTCTCGAGTTTTGAAATTAAAATTACCCTAAGTCTGGGATAAAAATCAGGGAAGTGTGTTGGTTTTATCTTGACTACTGAACATAGATGCCTATATTGGCCGAGAATTCCTTTTATAGTATTTGCACTACAAAACTTGTCAAAGATATCAGAAGCTAAAGCTGTTTCTGGTGAAACCACAGCTCTTCTTGGATCCATCTTTAAAATTGCTTATTGTCTTTATCTTTTCATCTTAATTTATAAGTATCTTCAACTATATTCCAATGAGCAAAGCCTCCGTTCGTTGTTACAAGTTAAACTCTTAGTAAAATCCTGCTGCTTGAATATTTCCACACCACAAACACCATATCCCATTATCTCGACGTATCTCGAGTAAACACTAAATGTCAATTATCAACAAGTCCACAAAAACAATCACTTCCAGGAGTTCCTTTTCCAACTTATCCTGGAAACCAAAAAAAATAATTATTTACCTTCCTAAACCCCAGCAGGACATCACTAAACACTTGAAATGATTATGAACTCATCGACCGTTGAGAGAGTACCAAAAAAGACGAACTGGAAGACAGCCAAGTTATGTGGGTTTAAAGACACGGTCAGTGACGTAGGATTTAAAACGACAAACATTCCACTTGAAACAAAGCCCTTTTAGGTCGTAGGGTACAAATAAAGACAACTTATGCAACTCTCGACATATGACACAAAAATAAAATAAAATGATAATATTTACTCTAAATAAAATGATTTTGCAAAACAAGAACAAAAAAAGGATGTAAAATTGTAGCCCTTGGCCCTTTAGTGTATATTTGAGGGTTATCTGTTTATCTAATATTATCCTTGACTTACCTTATATTATCTTGTCCCCTCATATCAGCTGTTGGTACTGTATTTTTTTAATAATTCTTTCTTTTTTTCGAGCTTTCAACTTTCTCCACTTGAACTGAGGAAGAGGGAAGGAAATGTTGAAATGTTGATTTGCATCTCCTACTGACTGATGATCATCTCATCTTCACTTTATTGGGAGCGGCATGAGCCACTTTACACAAATTATTTTGTGGTTTCATATTTCACTCCTCAATCCCTTCTTTTTAATACATTTTATAAATCTTGATTCATGAATGATTCTATTGTTGAAGGAATCAAGTATGAAATTGAGCAGGTGGGTTGAAGCTCTATTGTTATGCATAAAGCGGGGAGGAAAAGCAATGAATTCAATCATTTGTTGTCCTTGTAGAATGTTAAAGTCGTTGGAGGATGAAGGGGTGTGGGGGGCTGGGGACACACCCATATGATTTTGTAGCATTAAAAGAAATATCATAATGCCCCAGAAGGAGCGGGGAATATGAAATCATAAAACTGAACCAATCTTGACAGGGAAGCGTGGAGAGGGTTTTCTTTCAAAGGTTTCTTGTCGGCCACAACATATTTCAGCATAACATGGATTCCTCAGATATTGCTAACAAGATACTTCAATCCCTCCACTCAAAGGATGGACAGACATCTCTGGAATTATCAGAAACTTTAGAACAAGATCATCAAAGGGTTGTTGGCTTCCTCAAAAGTTTGGAAAGTCTTGGAAATGTTATCCGCACCGAGCAAAAGTCCAAACCCCGATTGCAACTTACGGAAGAAGGTAAATAATAAATTTTTTTAAATATAATTCATTTCAATATAATCACAGGGAAACAAATTGTGACAAACGGGAGCCATGAGGCTCGTGTATATGAAATGGTCCCTTCCGAGTCCGGGATTTTGTTGCAGGAACTACTTGCAACCAATGACAGTGTCAGCCAGAAAGACTCCTTAAAGATTGGATTCAACAAAGCTGTTCAAAAGGGATGGTTGAAAGTAGATAAATCACGAGTTCACAGAGTCGTCGACAAAATTATTGATGAAGTGAGATCAATATCTTTAAACCATTTTTTAATTTTGGAATTTAGACAAGGGAAAATTTAAAAGGACTTTCTAATATGAGCGATGAGGTCATCAAGGAGTTGAAAAAACGCAAGTTGGTTGAGTCGTCTTTATTAAATTATTTTGTCGTTTGGCGATCCACGGATTTTTCCACAAATGTAATTAAGCTGGAGGCAGAACTCACCCATCAAATGCTACTCAACAATGAATATGAAAATAGGACTTTCAAACCCTATAACTTTGATGGTTTAGGACCACTCATTCCCACGGGACATTTACATCCTTTGCTCAAAGTATTTGAAACTCAACTAAATATTATGTATCTTAATTGAAACCCAGTAATTAAATTTCATAAGGTACGATCCGAATTTGTATCAATTTTGACTGAAATGGGATTCTCGGAAATGCCTACAAACCGTTTTGTTGAAAGCAGCTTTTGGAATTTCGACGCACTTTTTGTCCCACAAAATCATCCGGCTCGAGATGTTCAAGATACATTTTTCATGCTTAGACCAAACACTTGCAAAGGTTATCCCAAAGATTATGC
>JAAOWG010000471.1:0-17669 GCA_036491945.1 Paranurophorus simplex
TGTTTCTGTTTTTTGCTCTTCTACTTCAAAAAACTCTATTTTAAAGTTGTCGGGTTCGGAATTTGGTGTAGTTTGTTCTTGCAATTGAAAAAAATGGATGTCAAATTTTTGATTTTGTGGTGTTGCTTCAGGTTTGGTCTCATTGTTCATCTGCGTCTTCGTGATTTCTCTTTGTTGTAACTCAAGGTTTTTATAATAAGGATAATGCTTATCTGGTGGGAGTTTTCTTTTACTCTTAAGATTCCAATCATAGTCAAATATATCTTTTATTCTGCTTGATGACTGATAACTTTTACTCTTTGGGTGTTTTGATTTGGTTATTTCTGATGCTTTTGTTAATACTCCTATGCAAGCGCTCAGCATAAATATATTTAATACCAAGCGTAGCAATTTTAAGCAAAGCATTATTGAATAAATGAAAGATTGTTAAATGGCTTTCCTGACCTTTCCGTGAAAAGCCTGCTGGGTGCTGATCCAAATGTAAAAGTTTCACAATAATTTGTGTCCGTTGCCAATTTAAACATTTTGAGCCAACACTTGCTTAAAAATGTATTAGTTTTTGTACAGAAAATTCTACCCTTAGCTGCTAATCAACGTATAATCCTCGCTACATTTAAGGTAACGGTGACGGATCCGATAGAAACACTGTGAGAAACGTTATACACTAAAAATGTCAATTAAGACATTCTTCCATTAATCGAGGTCAGTAAAGTATGCTTGTTCATTGTCTATTATTGTGACGATGAATGGAAATCAAAAATAATACATTGACTCAATATGATTTATTGAAACCTTAATTTTAATCCACATTACAACCACAAGAGATTTCAATCCTCCATTAAAGCTCTAACAATAATATCTTGATAAGTTAACAATATTTAAAAGCTATGATTTCAAATCCCGATACCATCATAAGGATCAATAGTTATCCAATCTTTAGGATATTTATATTTCATAACAAAAATATTAAATTCTCTCTCCCTTAAATCTTTATGATGATCATAAAACCTTGGATGAAATGTTGGCCCAATCACAGTCTTATTTGAATTCAAATTCAAATAAGCTGCCCACCAACTGTAGCTACTATTTGCAATAATTGCATTAAGACACATCGTCATTAGAAAGAATTCCTCCATATTCGTCATGTTCATGTACCCTTCCTCATTTACATCAATACTGGACACAAAATAAAATTCCGGCTCCACCCCATCAACACAATCACTCTCAATTTTTAAACTCAAATTTTGTCTAACGCTTTCAATTCCATCTGAAAAAATAAAAAAGTGTAATTTCCTCCCACAAAACTTCTCTACCATGGCTTGCATGGCTTTTTCATAAAACTGAAATGGTGTTGCCCAAAAGAGTAAATCCGGCCTTAAATAATCTCCCCTCCTAACATGAACAAATACGGACTGCGCCTCGGCGTTGATATTCGTAATAAATGTTTTCCAATACTGGAAAGTCTTTGATCTCGCCGTCGTAAAAAACTCCTGTGAGAATTTGAACATGTCCAGAATTTCTTGTTTGTAAGGCTCAAAGTATTTTTCTGAGTGGCAATAAGTATAAGACATATAGTATTTAGGGCTTCCTCCCTCCTTGCCTATTCTATCGTACCAAAAATCCTCACAACTATATTTCATGGTATCCCTTGAAAGGGTTATTTGTAGCTCCACCGTCCCACTTATAGTATTATGTTGAGAGAATGGGATTTGAAACATATCTAATTGAAAGCTTCTTGTAGCAATTCCCCTCCACTCTGAGTATGATGAGGGTAGCGTCATGTACTTCCAATATCCATAAGGAACCTTTTCATTTGGCACAACAATGTAGTAAGGGATGTTCAAGGTTCTGGAGAGGGCATAGGCACTTGCAAATTTAAAAAGTTGATTCCCAATCCCCATCCCATGCACGAAATTGATGATGACGGCAGGACGAGGGAGGGATGGGGACGTGAAGATCAGATAAAGTGGGAACAAGGAAATCGTCACTAATCCCAAGAAGATAGCAGTCCTTTTGCGACGACGAAGCATAAAATACATACTTGAAGTCATGAGATCTGTGGGGTAGGAGGAAATATAAATGAGGAGAATGAAGGAATCACGATGTTACCTAAAGTTGTGAGTTTTTTCCAAGATTTTGATCAAGAGAGATGTTTGTGGTTAAATTAAGAGATTTTTGTGGTTTATTTCTTCGCAGACGGAATGAGGGAAGGAGAGACGAAGCGACATTATTATTGATCAATAGTAAAAAAAAAAGTTTTATTTATTCGTGACCAGTGGGATGGACATGGAGCCGTTTAAATGTAATGACATGAATATTGATTAATTTCAGAAGCTCAACACCAAAGGGAGTAATATGGAAAGTGAGATGGACGGATGGAGAGAAATGGGATTTGCAAAATAAAATTCTCATTTATCTTCTTGTAATTAAAATGAGAGTGGATTGAGGATTTTGAGCTTTGGTCAGTGCCAGTGGGTTACAGCGTAGTTAGTTAAAATCCACTTATCCAGTAAGAAAAGAGTCAAGGATGTTGAATGACGATAATGACGCTTTTTTTCGTCATTTTATATAATGTATTTGTGTATCATAGTTCTTATGCTATCAACGATGATTCATACCTTTTGTCAGTTTGACCTTTCATGGGATTTTATGCTGCATGTCTTCTAAAATCATCTTTGTTTTTATATTTTTGTTCCGAAATTAAAATTTGATGATGATAGAGTGGTAAGTCCAATTAAAGTGAGTACAATAGAAGCATGCAATGAGGTTGGTTGAATAAAAATATATGATTTGGTTATGTGGAACATTGGCATCAAATTTTTTATCAAATATTTGCATAACCAAGGAGTAATCGTTCATTCCTTCATTCCAACATTGGTTTCTTCAACAACAATGATGCTATCTTACTTTAGTAAATTTTATGTCTTATTCCTTCATGGATTTTGTGATGGACACATGTTGTATAGATGAAGGACATATGTATGAAGAATCGCGTATAAGATGCTTTGCTGTGGGGTTTTGTTTTGCAAATATTATGCATTATAAGTTTTCTCGTAGAAGTACGAACAACTGAAAGCATTCAAAAGTTTGTCGGCTTAAATTACTAGTTTGCGTAGATTCAAGTAAAACTGGTTGAATTATGGAAAAACGAATTGATTGTATCAGATCTTGGGGAATTGTGAAATCTAATGTGGGAATATTCTGCATTAACATAAGTACAGTGGACGAAATTACAGCTTTCCAGTCCAATAACTTGTTTGGCTTTAATGATACAAAATATACTTCAGCACAACGTCAATGGCGTGAGAATGTGAGGAATCTTTGTACGATTTTAATCAATTGGGTTATAGTTCTATTATTTATTAACAAATCTTTTTTGTAAATCCTATCATTGAAAAATGTTACATTAACGTCAGCTTCATTAAGCACCGGTCAAAAGTTGTTTAGTTATTGAAAAAAATATATGGCAACTTGGATTGCGTATATTTAAGTTGTATGCAAATATCATTTATTGCCACTACTTCACGTTTAGTCTAGTGGAAATCACGGCCAAGCTAGGTTGCTCAATTTAAATCATCAATAAGCAATAGCACCTTGTGGTAATGCAAACAAGTCATTGATTGATACTGATTCTTTTGTACGCATTTAAATGTTGATATCTTGTATGATTTGATTGACAAGTTCATGTTTACGAGTGATAAATATAATAGTCTATACAAAAATTGATTATTGATTTACAATTATTGGAATTGTCACATTCCATGCAAAATAAAGTACGATGGTAACAGTTTCCTACCTTCCTTATCATTCTCCAGCGACTCTAGAGTTTTCGGATATCAGCTATCTGGTGAAGGGTAAAAATGAAGAAAAAAGTGGTATGTTTTATTCATTGAATTACCTTAAATATGAATTCAACTTTATGTATGTATGATTTTCATTCAAGGTTCCCAGTTTAATAAGTCCTGCATTTTTAAACGCCAAATGAAACCTATTCTAAGAAATATTTCCGGATGTTTCAAACCTGGAGAATTAACAGGTTTACAATAATTTGCAATTAATTTGAATAGAAGAAGCAAGTTTTACTTTATTTATTTTTTACTTTTCTTAGCTATACTTGGTCCCTCAGGGGCAGGCAAAAGTAGCCTTCTCAATATTCTTGCTGGGTATAAGTAAGTTCCTAAAATTTGTTTGGAAAGAGTAACATTTTGGTTCACCACAGAACGATAAATGTCAAAGGGACCATATCCGTCAATGGAACCCCCAGAGATTTGTCTCAATTTCGAAAAATGGCATGCTATATAATGCAGGTATGGATTACTGTTACATAACAAATTAAAATTATCATACATATTTTTCTTAAGGAGCATACACTTTTGCCAAACTTGACCGTTTTAGAAGCGATTAATTTTGCTGCTGAATTCAAACTACCATCAACAATGAGCAGAAAAACTAAGGAGCTTGTTGTATGCATAAGATAATTCATTTTGAAATAAATTGAACAATAATCATTCTGAACAGATATCTGAAAGCTTGGAACTTTTGGGACTTACCGAGTGTCAAAATGTACAAACATCTCGAATCTCGGGAGGTCAACGAAAACGATTAGCTATTGCACAAGAATTAGTGAGCAACCGTAAGTTCTAGCATAATTGCACAATAGGAAATTCCACTAACCCGACAATTTTTTTGCAGCTCCAATAATGTTTTTCGGTAATAAAGTTTTATAGCCGCATTTGTTTGGAAGTATAAAAAATATAATTTTGTTGTACAGACGAGCCAACAAGCGGTCTGGATTCTGCATCATGTTACAGTTGTATCGCTTTATTAAAAGCACTTGCAAAAGGTGGACGGTAAATACAATTCATTTCATTTTAATTTTTGGTAAATAGTTAATAATTATTTCAGCACTGTAATTGCAACAATTCACCAACCATCTGCCCGTATATTAGAATTATTTGATTCGATATATGTATTAGGGAATGGCAATTGTATTTATCGTGGAGAGATGCGATCAATGATACCGTTTCTGGCAAAGCAAGGTTTACAGTGTCCACCATACCACAATCCCGCAGACTTTATTATTGACGCTGCATCTGGAGAGTTTGGGAATGAATGGGTAAGATAAATATTTAGAATTATCAGAATTGTGTGTAATGTAATATATGTGTATATGCCTGTGTAGGTGCCGTTGTTGTCAAAGGCAATTGAGTTCTATCACGATTCGAATTCACTCAAGCTAGACAATGATATACTAACTGATGACAATGGAAATGGTCCCGACAGGGACACATTTAAGAATGTACTCCAGCCAAACCTAGACTTTTCTAAAGATGATAAGAAGCCTCCGCAAGGGTCTATCCGTCATACACAGGATAAAGATGTTGTTGTATCTCTACTTCCACAAGAAAAGGAACAAATGAATGAGTTTTTCAAAAATGACAGGATTTCAATTGTTTGGCAGTTTTTTATACTCCTTAAGAGATCCGTTATTTGTACGTGGCGTGATCCAGTAAGTGTGGTGATTTATTTAAGCTTTGCCTTAACATGCATGCTTAAATGTTGGAAGGCTTCATACAAGTTACTGATTTATGTAGATGTCCACAACACTGCGATTATTTGCTACAATCCTCATTGCGGTTTTAATGGGAATTGTTTTCCAAGGGGCAGGAAATGATGCAGATCTGGCTTTTAATAATGTTGCCGGAATTTTTTTCTCAATACTGTTTCAACTGTTTGGGGCCATGATGGCTGTGGTTGTGGCCTGTGAGTAATTTTCTCATGCAAAAAAAGTTAGTAGTTTTGAAATCAATTTTTCAGTTCCAATTGAACGAGATGTTTTAATAAGAGAACATTTAAACCGTTGGTACTCAATAAAGGCTTACTATTTAGCTCGATCCTTGGCTGACTTTCCATTACAAGTACAACAAATGTTTACTTATTTATTTTAAATATTTAATTTACTCTGGTATTTACTTTTAGGTGTTTTTTCCTTGGTTGTTTCTTGTGATATTTTACTACATGACGGATCAGCCCAATGATTCTTTTAGGTTTTGGATATTTACAGCCATGAGTGTTTTAGTTGCATTGGTACATAGTTATTTCCCAATGTTAGCATCGCTAATGATTTTTTACTTTAGGTGGCTCAATCGTTTGGCCTTTTTATAGGGGCTGCTTGTGATATACAGGTATATTTAACTATTCATTCAATATTATGAAATTGAAGAAATGCGTTTTTATTTTATTTGCAGTCGGCAGTATTTGTGGCTCCTATTGTGTCAATTCCAATATTTATATTTTCTGGTTTCTTTGTTTCAACGGACAACATCCCATTCTACCTTAAATGGTTGAACTATATATCGTACCCTCGGTGAATACTTTCTCACTCTCTATCAATTCCAAATTCCAAAGTATTTAAATAATTCTAACATAATTCTGTTAGGTACACTTTTCAAGCAGTGTTGACTGCAATGTATGGATATGATCGGGAAGATTTCGAGTGTGATTACCAAAAACATGGATATTGTCATTTCAAAAACCCAAAGTAAGTGTAACAACGCTTCAATAATATTCACAATAAATTACATAATCATATGTATCTATTTCAGAAAAGTGTTGGACTTTATGAAATGTAACGATGTCAGTATTTTAAACAATGTTTATTGTCTCGTCGGCATAATTATTGGGTTTAGAATCATGGGTTACATTGCTTTAAGACTACGAGTATTTTTGGCAAAACGCTAATTTAACTTTTTTAGAGCACGAATTAACTTTTTACTTCGTTATAGTACTTGAGCTTATAATTTAGACAAATTAAAACTATTTATTTATAGTTTTTTCTTGGTTGTTTGTTTTCACCTATTTTCCTGTTATATGTTTAGGTTCAAAAATATATAACAGTCGGTAAATCATAAATAAAAAGTGGGTAATGTTCTTATATAATGTAAATTTATTAATCCTAAAAGCAAATTCGAGGACCCAATAAGACCAATGTAACGTGCTAAATGATATTGCTTACGTATTTTCAATTAATGTAAAATTCTCAATTTGTAACTGCGTGTAAGATAAATACATTACATAGATGATTTGTTTTGCGTGTTTCCTTTGCTCGGTCTTTATAATTGATTAATAGAAAAATGCAGCAAATGATGTCGAGATGCTCCATAGAATAAGAGGCTGATGGTACCTGCTCAATTGCATGAGATTAAACAAAGTTTTATTAGTGATCTGTGAAACAGCTTTTTATTTCTGTTGTCTCGTAAATATGACTGATAACACCTCCAAAATGTAAATATTTTCTTTAAGTCGTTAATTCAATTGCATAAAATCCGCCCGCAGATTTTCTAATTGTGAGTTTTCTCATTTCGTCATAAAATATTAAATATAATGCAAATGGCACGGGTGCTAACCAAAACTCTGGTCTGAAATAACAGTAAGCGTTAAAAAATACTTTTTGGTGGTTCCCAAAATACAAAATACCTGACACTGATGAATTTAAGTCCTGAATTGAGATAGGGGGTGTTGGTCAAAAATACTGCTAAGCATATTTCAAACAAAATCCCAAAATTCATTCGCCAATTCCTGCAAAGAGTGGTACTCATTAAATATTCAATCAAACAACTCGATAAACTTGATTACCTCATTCCTTTCTGAAAAAAACTCTGCCTCCTAGTTTTACATATGATTGCATTTCCAATTTGGGCAACAACTATCGACATAAAGAATACAGTTTGTCCAGTGGCCTCTAAATTTTGCCGTGCGTTGTATGTCTAATCAGTGTTATAAATCTTTGATCTTAATATGAAACAATTAAATATAACATGCTCACCCATTCTTGTCTGACAATTTGGAATAAAATATTTATTAAAATATGTTGAAATAAGTATCTAAATATTGCTTTACCCGTAGCTATCCTCAAGATCATTTATTTTTTTATCGTCCCATTGAGACTGTATCCACCATAGCTGCGTTGGCTTCCAACCGTACAACCAATAAACAACCAACCAAGCATAAAACGCACCAGCTAATTCAATAACTGATGTTTGCATATATGTATACCGAAGCATTCTAATGTCAAAACGTTAAGTACAATAATAATGTCATGAAAACTTACTGAGGAGTGACCAATTTATCACATTTAGGATTTCTTGGTTTCAGCTTCATAATATCGGCCTCAGCAGTTTCTTGTGCTGGTAATTACAAATATGATAATTTTGAAGCATATGGTTGTATGACATTTACCTATACTAATTGCTGGAAAGACATCAGTACCACAGACGCTTAGCAGCATTGCGATTGTCTACGCTTAATACAAAATAAGTTCATAAATTTTGAAACAAGCAAAATTACCCCCATTGGCAACCTGTAGCAAGACAGAATTAATTTTACAACGTTTGGTAAAAAAAATTCTTACGGTATTCCACAAATCATGAAAATCATAACACTGTACATTTCTGTGTTTATTAAAAATATGGAAAAAAGTAAAAATAGGGGAAATAAAAAAATTAAAAACCACAAATTACACTGAAAATAAGTATTTACTCACCAGCTATATTATCGGATAAATTCTGGAGATTTTATCATTATTAAAACCAAATGCCAAATCATTAATATAGAATATTACATATTGGACCAATTTTTTGAGATTGTCAAAAATTAGCCTTCCTTCTTCCACTCCGGTGGCGATAGTGGCAAAATTGTCATCCATCAAAATCATGTCGGCAGTTTCCTTACTAACCTCTGATCCAGAAATACCCATTGCTACACCAATATCTGCTTTTTTTAAAGCTGGGGAATCATTGACACCTAATGACGAAAAAACGTTTGAAGCAAAACGCTATTTGTGGATTCGTTATTTACCATCCCCAGTTGCAGCAACGACATTGCCCAAGTCCTACGTAAAAATGTTTGATTTAACAATGACACTCGTTGAAGAAGCTCATATTTACCTGAAAGGCTTCAACAATTGTGTATTTTTGCTCAGGAGATGTACGAGCAAACACAATTTCTTCATGGTTTTGTAAAACATTCCTCAACTGTTCCGGAGTAAGAAGTTTCAGTTCCGCCCCTGATATTACGGCCGCTTTAACTTGAGTTGGATCAATATCTGCCACAGAGCAACCTCTACTATGTGCCATCTCTTCAATTGTTTCGTTTCCTTAAGTCAAATGAAAAAACAAGGGCTGAATTCCATGATTCATATACATACATACCTTCAGAAATAATGCCTACAGACCGAGCAATGGCAGTGGCTGTTACCGGATGATCTCCTGTCACCATTACTACTTTTATTCCGGCAGCACGACATTTTTTAACAGCATCGGGAACAGCTTTTAGCAAAAATATAAATTTGTGATATAAAATAAATTTTATATTTTTAGACGCACCAGCTTTTGGGGGATCAATCAATGAAATTAAGCCTATGAATCTAAATCCAACATCCAAAAACGCTGGGTTATCAGGATCAAATTCGTAACCAATTGGAAAGTCTTCCAATGATAGACGACAGTCACAAAACCCTTCAAGTAAATTAAACATCAGTAATATTTAAACTGATTCATTAAATACTTAGTCCTTTGAAGATTGAGCTAAATTACCTAAAACACGTTCCCCAAAACTCCCTAAAGTGTGATAAACCTCATTAAAAGCTTCACGCCACTCATCATCCAAATCATATTCACGATCTTTGATCAATATTGTTGTGCATAGATTAATTATTCGTTCCGGCGCACCCTGAAATCTCAAAACCCAACTAGTTAGGAATGAAATTGCTTTAATTGTGTAGAGGTTTATTTTTAGATTAGCAGTATTAGCACCATGGATTACCTTCATTACAAGCATATGCCGTGAGTCACTAGGGTCCCTCATGTCATGAATAGATACTTGAAATTTGTTTGTTGAGTTAAATGGGATTTCAGAGATTTTTGGTCGTTTTTCCCGATACTTTACAACATTTCCCATTTGATTCTCCATACATTTTAGAATCGCTGCTTCTGAAGCGTCGCCCTCAACTATTCTGTAAAGACATGACATTGTTATTACTTGTCAGCAAACATAATACATTATTAACAACCGTTTAATTACTGGCACATTTTCTTGCCCAGGTTTAAAATTTGCTCTGGAACAAAGACAAGCAACATTTGCTAATGCTGAGAACCCTGGATCTTCATTGTCAAAGCTTTGACCAGAATAAAATTCGGAAGTATCAGCCTCAGCAATTTCATTATTAAACCACATGTGGGCGACAGACATTTTATTTTGAGTTAGGGTTCCCGTCTGAAATTAAGCATGTCAATATTGTATCAATTGAGATGAAGATATGACGAGTATCACAGTACCTTATCCGAACAAATAACTGATGTTGATCCAAGGGCCTCAACTATTGCAATATAATTATTTGTGTAAATATTATCCGACGTTTCAACGTTACACTACGTATTTATAATATAATATCAAACAGAACTTACCTGCATGTAAATGTTTAACCAAACAATTTTTCTTTGCCATTCTTTTTGCTGTGACAGAAAGTACCATTGTAAATGTTATTGCAAGACCTGAAAATACAGTTAAGCAAGACGTAGCATTATGGATAAGATAATAAGTAATATTGCTTCAAACCTTCGGGTACGTTTGCAACTACAATGCCAATGACAAAAAACACAGCATCCGTCCAACTATAATGCATGATGAGACCCAAGACAAAGAAGCATCCTCCAAATACCAACGATCGTATTGTCATAATCACAATAAATCTATCCATTTCAATTCCTATTGGGCTATGACCTTGTCCAACTGTTGAAGCAATAGATGCAAGCCGACCCATGAGAGTATTTGAACCCACTCTAACGACCAATCCTTTAGCGATTCCTTCAATTGCATTTGTAGAGAAAAAGGCCATATTTTTGGACTCCAGTGGATTATCATTAGTACATTGCGGTGATCTTTAAGAATTAAAAAATCTATTCATTCAGTTTCATCTTTAAAATTTGATATATTTTTTATACCTTTTACAAGGCTCGGATTCTCCAGTCAAGCTTGAATTGTCAACTTTGAAATCTTGACTTTCTAGTATTCTTAAATCAGCAGGGATAAGATCACCCGATTTAACTTCCACAATGTCACCGTTAACAAGCTAAATAAATTATATCAAACATTCAATCATCAGTTTAAAAGATCAATGTGCATCAATCAATGATATTGGTCGTACTTGTCCTACATCGACCTCGAAACGTTTTCCATTTCTGTAAACAAATGCAGCTCGTGGCACCATGTTCGCTGTATTGATGGATTTTAAATGTATTATGAATTCAGTAAAGCTAATAATTTACCGAAAGATTCCATAATTTTGTCGGATTTGAATTCTTGATAAAATGAAAAAGAACCTGACACGTGAACTACAATGATGAGGGAACACCCCAAGAAGAACTGTACAAAAAACAAGGATAGTTCAAGTCACAAAAACCCAACAATGCATATTATTAAATCCTAATAAATAAATAAACTTACATTATCCCAATTTATATCTCCAGGAAATAAAAATTGTGCTCCAAATGAAAGAAAGGATAGAAAACAACAGCACCACAGAAGAGCATTCAGTCCCCCCCTGAAATAATTTAACAAAAAAATGGGGGCAATTTTTTATCAAATTAATATAATACCACACTGCCTTTATGAATTTCCAAATTTGGGAAGGCTTTGGTGGGGGAACTAACACGTTACTTCCAAATTTATCGCGATTTGCCTGAACTTGACTATCGGACAGTCCCTAATTTAAAAATTCAAATCATCATGTATAATTAAATAATTGCATTTCATACTCTTGTTGCATTGGTGCCATATCGTTTTAGAACGTCCTCTAAAGGGATTCTATGATCATCAATGTCATATCCTTGACCGTCTGCAGCAGGTTGTAATTCAATGCCATTTTTCTTATTATTATCTACAGTTTCCAGCTTAAAATTGGAAGCATTATTTAATGACGTATCTGAGCCTGAATTTGAAAAATACCTCCAAGTCGTTCCTAAACGTTGGATTATCAAACCCATTCCCATTGCGTCCTTGTCCAGCTTCATTCTTTATTACAGTAACATATTAAATCGTTGAAAAAATTTGATAAATCTTTCAAATAATGTTGTTACCTCCCGTTGAACATTAAAAGATTTTGTCTTCATATTCAAACCGGTTAAAATAAATGATAGTTTCTTAAAGTAACCTTATTCAGCAATTGACTTTTTCTGATATGCAAGGAACAAAAGTAAAAAAAGATATCGAACAAAGTTTCAATTTAAATACAATTCATATAGTAGAGTCCACTTTATACCGACTAAATCAGGTAACGATGATTATTCACGTAATGACCGTATACATATCTTGCATTTTAATGTAATGTCATTCGGACAGGATTCACAAAGTAAATGAATGCATAATTTGTTTGTTGAGAATTTGTAAAATTACTTTATCTATCAATAACGAGTAAGTGTTACATGATTATAAGGGCCTCAATAAGCTTGTGATTATTACCATACTCGAGAATCAGTGTAAAATATTAATGACTCACTTATCTAATTAGCTTAGCATCATTATGGTGGGTTCATTGTAGTATCAAAGAAAATATCTGCATTCGCTAAGAAATTACAGCTTGACACTAGCTGGCTCTACACTACTGTAAGATTAATCTGCAAGAATTCACCCATTCAAACAATTGAAGACGGTAATTATTCTGACAATCATTTTAAGTTAATCCTTCAAGATAGTACATACATAAACATCTAACAAAGTTGTTTCGCAAATATTCAACAAATTCTTAAGGTATAGCAATTAAAATCATTTAAAACCAAACAGATCCCAGAAGTAATAAAAATCAGGCAAATCGTTTAATAAACTTTCCCATTGCCACGCATTTCAAGATTGTTAACATTATTATTAACATTAAAATCCCCTCAGCAATTAATTTGAAGAATGATGCGATTTATTTCAAGGTCTAGTTATTAAATGAGCAAATTATGTAGATTAAGTGTTTTTAAAGTGTTTTAATTCTTCCATCTTTTCCATTCTTTGCATGTCATCTTTTCTTTATACCTCAACCAGTTGGAAATCAATGGATATTGTGGACGTATTAAAAGCTAGTCAGATAACGGAAAAGTGTATCTAACAATCTTAATCATACATAGTCAGTACGAAGTTTAATGTCCCTCTTATATTCAAATATATTATAAACTAAAATAGAACATTTGTCGTAAAACAATTTTCAAATTTACTCGCTGCGTCGTTTTCGAAAATGTTGATAAAGTTGCAAATTATGAATGAGTACCTCTGCAATGCTCTTATTTTTTAAATAATTTCTTCTTGAATATTTCATATTCTTCAAAAGCTTTAGTTGCAGTCCTTGATCTAGTAGATAAATTAGATCAGGAATGTCGTTGATAAAAAGTTGATTGGATATTGTTCCGAATCTGAATAACCAATTTCCATTATTTTTCGAAACCCAATTGTTCCATTCCGACAAGAATATCTTTGCAACTTTCACAAGAGACTTTCCTAGCGAAATGCTTGTACTGGTACATTTTTGATTTGCAATGAGTTGCATAGACTCTGTTGATAAAACAAATTTGTATGCTACCATGATTCAGTCCATCAATATTAAATAATACATACAATACAATGGTAAGTAAATGACTTACTCCAGGATAGCATTTTTAAAATGTTCAGCAATTCAAGCGAGATTTCTTCTTGCAATCCTTTAATGCCAGGTAGTTGAACTTCTAGGGAAATTCGACAGGAAAGAGTTTTGGCTCTTCGTACCAATGTCGCCGTTTCATCCAAAGTAACAGAGCGTATCAAGCCTCATAAAAATAACACTTAAATTGCTGCAATTTTGATTATTAATAATTAAATTAATACCCCGAATCGTCTCAGCAGTATTTCTCTGTTTATGAAGTTTAATGCTTTCCTTTGATATCCCAAATAGGGCAGCCAAAAAAACAAATCTTTCGTCAATATCCATTTTTAACAAATGCAGAGAACTTATTGACGATCTTTTGGTGAGTTGGTGAAGAATGCAAAACAGAAAGTAATTTGCTATTGTTTGTTCAAGAGGAAATAATTGTTGATATAACTTAACTTGGAACTTGTATAATCCTTCCTTCAATATTTTAGTTAAAGTCCATCATCTAGGCAATAAAATTTGATATCAAGTAACATTGACTAATGTTATCGTTCATTTAATCTCAATCAATAATCAAACGAAACTTGAACATTGATGTTGACTAGTGTGAACATTTTTAAAAGAGTTCTTAAAAGATATTTTATTGATTGTCAAAGTACATACAAGGAGGATCCAAATTTTTTATGAATTATCTGAAGACTTAACTTGTCTATAATATGATGTACTCTATTTGTAATGCTGATTCTACTTTGAGCTGTAATCAACCTGAATATAGGGAAATCGCTCTGTAATAAATTAATCAATTAAATAGTAGCTTGAACTTAAGTAGAATGTCAGAATTTGAGACTTACTTAAATCTCTTTGAAAGGAATAATTTTATCTCGGTTTCATTTTTTCAATCAACATCGAATTTTATGTTATCATATGCAGTGTTGAGGGCTATCAAGATGCTTAGTGTTTTATGTGTTTTATGTTTAGACAATATGTAGTTTTAGGTGAATTATTTTTAATGAAAGACAACTACATGTACATATTAATATTTAATAGTTAATAATGGTACGTACATACATAAGTTGAGAATTCAGAAATAAAACTTCATCAGAGAGCATTATTTAAGATTATAAAGCACTCATAATTCGAAATAAACTCATTTCCATCGTTAAATGAAAAACAAGGTACACAAGCAGCTCAATTTATCAATTTGCAATTCATGTAATGCAATAATATTTTCATTTCATTTGCTCCTCATTTCTTTTTTATTTGCATTGTTGTGGTCTATATTTTCAGAACCCCTTCAAATTAAATATTCAAAATTGGTTTCGTTAAGAGTTTTTTCACAAGGAATAAGCATTCACAAATTGTTTGTTTGACGGAAAATGGGAATAGTAAATATGGTCTGAGCAAATACCTACATATAATAGTATTAGGTAGATTGTTATTACATACACAAACGGCATTCTATACATTATAGCATCAATTTAGAAAATGCTTCAAATGTCGCTGTCGGATTAGATAAAGTTGTAATCTGCGACAAAAAGAACAACGATTCTTATCAGTGGGAGTAAAAAATGAAAATTGATAAAATATTAAAGTTGATCACTGGAGCAAGTTTCCTTACTTTGATTGCTACTCAGGATAAAGAAAGCGTTTCGATTAAAATTCTAAACTTTGTAATCAACTACAATATGGCTGCTTGGGTGGAAATTTTGAGTGCTAATAGTGCTTCAAATTCAATCTTGGATAATTCATTCGGGGAACTGTTTCAAAATCTCAAGAATCAAAGACTCTACGCAACTTTTATAATTCACTCAATTTCTCCAGTAGGAATTCATTACAATGTAAGTACATATATACGATTTCTCCCGTCATCTAATTTTTTCTTGAAGCAGTTGTCAGTGAAAATTTTGAATGAACGGTGGAAATCAAATAAATGGAGATTTTCTCATTCGTGCATTGTTTCATCGGAAAACTTGGATGCTATAACAAAATCACTTTGGCTCTATGGTCCAAACATTTCAGAAAGTGATTCCATCTTTACATCAATTTCTAGCCATGCATTTCATTCACAGAATGGCGCATTAAGATTTCATAGAAATAATTGTTTTGGAAAAATGTATCCAACATTGATACTAATGGTTCATGAAACAATGCAACTAATGCAAGACACAATTACAATTAAAGTGAGATACGTATATCTTGTTCTGTATCCATTAAGTTTATATCACTAAACAGCTTATATGTCCACTATGTCAAAACGCAATGATTTCTCGTCAATTAATCTTGAAGAATGATCCCTCACAAGTATATGCAGCTTTACAAATTGACAAAAAAGTATACAATCTAAAAGATGGACATGGGAGCAAGGCACGCCTTTGTCAAGTTGGGTTTAGGGGACATATTGGATCAACCGAATATCACAAATCAATAGAGAAGTTTGCAATGGAAAGATTCGACCCTAGAAATGACAAAGATGCGCTAATTTTAGGAATTCTAATAAATCATTTTAATTTTTCATACGAGCGTGAAGACTGGAGTAAAGTTTATATGTTACATGTATACCTATAATGATTTTAAAATAATTAAATATTTTAGGTGCTTTGCAAGGAAATTATTCTGGAATTTATTTAAATCCTGGAGGGGACATGCCTCAAAAACATATTTATGGACGATATCTCGCCATTTCTTACATTTTATCGGAATATTTATTGTACTGTAGAAAAGAAGCTATGCTTAAAGCCACTGGATGGGAATTCCTTTGGTCTCCATTTGATTATGAAATATGGATATTTATACTCCTGACCGGAATCATATTTACAGTGTACCACAAAGGAAAAATTTCATATGGTCTTGATGTATTATGGGGAGTGCTTGGAATAACTTTTACATCAAATTGGAGTCAAAGTAAATTCCTCTCTTATTTTTTGGGTAATGGATCATCTAATACGGTCAAATCATTACTAACTACCTGCTATTACCATTTGTAGTTGTCTTGTTAAACTTGAATGTTGGATACTTGAGCGTTATTACAAGTAAGATTATAATTCCGAATCGTGAAGCAGATATTGAATCCCCAGCAGAGCTTTTTAAACAAGGCTATCGTTTTTTGAGTTATAACGTGAGTGCAACGGCATCACACTTTCTTGGTTATTGGGGTCCAGTTCTGAGAGCTGCTAAAGTCAAATTTACAAACGCATCTGACGTAATGATTGAAAAAGAGACGTGTCATGATACACATGAGCCAAAATGCATTTCAAAGTGGTCAGGGGAAGCTACGGGGGTCCTTTACAAATATAAAATAAGAGAAACAATACTTTCAGTAAGTATATATTATTGTAAACAGTAACGTTTAAATTTTTTAATCCACCCAGCTCCCTGAAAATGTTCGGGATTTATGCCACGGTGTAAAGCAAAACTTTCGATCTTATTGGGTTAGTTTTTACTTTCAAGGTCCCCTCGCTGCAAAAATCTATCAAGCATATTCATGTCTAACATCTTCGGGTATTACGGTGTTTTGGGACAGTTTATACAAAACAGGGTATTATTACGATGTATATAGAGCCGCCAATCACACCTCCAATGAGGGTCCCCCTCCTCTTAGCTTCGAAACCCCTATAATCGTCGTTTTTAAGGCCTACTGCGTTCTTCAAGCCATTTGCATCATGACAATGTTACTTGAAATCTGTTTCGTTTATTTAAAATGTCTCCTAAGTAAATTGAGAATCAAAAGAATGAAATCAAAAGAATGAAATCAAAAGAAGCATCAATCATCGCCTCAAATAACATTTATTTATTCAAAAAATAAAAGGAGCCCTTTCGGAGACATTGGCTGAATAACTCATGTTAAAACTCTGTTTAACTCTGTTAAATTCGTATCAAATCAATTTATGTACAAATTAATATTCCTTAAGGGTTCGGGCAAAGGGCAATGCTCAATTTACGGATCAAACTAAATAAATTATCCCAATCCGGGGATAAAAACATTCTTTCATTGTTACCTCCCGCAATTGCT
>JAAOWG010000472.1:0-17662 GCA_036491945.1 Paranurophorus simplex
CTATCCAATAAATCCGCAATGTTTGCTACTTGACATTTCAAAGTGTCCATGGCCATTGCAATGTGTCCCCCATAAAACATGGCTCCATGAAACACCCTTTCCTTGTCCACATCAATGATGGGATTATCATTCGTTGAATTTAGCTCAACCTCAATAATTTGTTTGGTAAATGTAAGAACATCTTCTAGCACCCCAATAATGTGTGGACCACAGCGAACAGAATACCGGTCCTGAATCCTTGACACTTTACTGTACTCACTTGGAGCTGAGGAGATGAGAAGATCTTGTCTCATCCTTGCAGCAACTTTTGTCTGACCAGGATGCGGTTTGACGGCAAATAATTTTTCATCATAGTGAAACATATTACCCCGTATGGCCAAAATATTTAGGGAAGTGATCCTTGTGGCAAGTTGAGATATGTATTGCGCCCTTAACCATGCCAAGGAGGCCACCCCCGTCATTACCGATGTTCCGTTTGTGATTGATAAGCCTTCCTTTGGAATCAAAATCAAAGGTATCATTCCCACCTGTGGGAGCGATTTTAGTTTAAATTCAAATGGGAATCCAAATTTGTTACCATTTTCAATGCTTTGTCGGCCTCCATTATTTGTCCATTGAGCAAGCACTGCCGATCTCCACACATTACAGCACCAACATACGATAAAGGGGCTAAATCGCCGCTGGCCCCTACAGATCCTTCTTGTGGAATCAATGGGAGCACATCATTTTTCAAAAGATCACACAACTGCTGCAAAAGCTTGAACCTTACTCCAGAATAACCTCTTGTAAAAGATGAAAGTCGAGCAGCAATTATAGCTCGTGTTTGTTGTTCATCAAAATACGCACCTGCACCAGCACCAAGACAGGTTATCAATTTACTGGGAAGTTCGGGAATTAGATTTTTGAGGAGTAGAACGGTGCAAGAATTTCCAACCTTTACAAAATTACACAAATCAATTAATTACACAAATCAATCCTGTTTCCATTACCCCTGTGGTTACGCCATATATGATATGACCCTCATCCATTAATTTCTTTACGGTAGTTGGACCCTTTTCTATTCTTGCAACAAAATAGGGATCAGAGGATATAGCACATCTTGCTTCCCTTCGGGATATATATCCAATGTCCTCTAACGTCAAGGGTCTTTCGCCAAATATAATTGAAGAGTACTTGCAGTCTCCCATGTTGTAGAGAATTGAAATCTTTCAAGACTTAATATACATATATTACTTGAGAGCAACGAGGAAGCTTTTAGCATCAAGAGATTTTAGCCTGACCTAGGGTAATGTGTTCGTTCGACTATCTGCAACCTTGTAGCCGAAGTTTGATGTTGAATGAGTTACAGCAGAGCATTATATAGGTAAAGTTGTATAATAGAGGATTTAAATAATAAAGAAATTAATATCGCAATCGCAAATGAGATAATTTTATTATGATAGTTATTATCTCATTTTATATAACACTCACTCAATATACATTATACAATAGTTCGTTATGCTGCAATATACGTCACATGTCTTGATATGCATATGTATGAAAAGTTAAAATTAGCAGAAATTACCTAATGAAATTAAAGTACAAAGTTTATAATCTTCACTTCCAAAATTTAAGAAAAATTCGTTTAAAACGGTTATAATTCCCCACTTAGAATATGATAATAAAAAAAACTTAACAAACGATTTTTCAAGGTCGGTGAGGCCGTGTGTAAATGTATTATAATGCAAATTTAATAATGCCTAATGCATAATGCATAATTCCAAATGAATGCATAATGCATAATTCCAAATGAATGCATAATGAAGCAATTTTTCAGTCAGTAAAACAGATACCTTCACCTGCACCACGATCCAGAAAAATACGCGAAAATACCAGGATGCAAGATCCAGAAAAATATGAGAAAAATAAAAGTGTTGCATTGAGAGACGCTGAGTATTATTTACCAATCTTGATAAAGCATATGACATGGTCTGAAAATGAAACAATTCTGGATTATGGTTGTGGTGCTGGGAGTACAGCTATCAATCTTATTTTGCCACATGCAAGAAAATTTGGAGGAAAAATCCGAGGTGTCGATATTTCCCCCGAAATGATCGAATACGCAAAGACAAATCATTCAAGTCCAGATATTGAATTTGTAGTTGGGGACATAATGGGAAATTTCCCCTACCGTGGAGTTGTGTTTGACAAGATATTTTGCATATACACCCTTTACATTATGAAAGATTACAAGCAAGTCTAATTAATTTTGTAGAATATTTCTTATGATGTTATCTTTTAATTCAGAGAGGCAATGAACCGTTTTTATCAAACTTTGAAAGCCGGAGGGTGAGGGTATAAGGCTGAACTTTGCAATATTGTAATGTAAAAATATTTTCAGGTATTTCGGATTCACTAACATTACAAATGCTGATATATTTGTATTTTATCCCCAATTGACGAGAAGCGACAAATGGTCAAGATATTTGACCGTAATATTCTAAGAAAGTCTGGACCCTTTTAACGATTTTTTCATAGGGATTGGAAGACTACATTCCACAATGGCTTCAAAAAGGAGAAAATATGGAAGACGCATTTGTAAACCCGTTGAAACAAATTGGGTTTGAAATACTGGAATTGAAACACGAACACTTGGAATATCGTTTTGAGCGTGTGGAGACTTGTGCAAGTACGTAGATACATTTACAATAATTTTTTATTAATTCATATGTATGTAAATACTAATTTTTAGCGTTTTTTACTGCCATCAATCCATGTTTAAAAAGAGTCCCTGAAGAGTTGAGAGAGGAACTAAAAAATGATTATGTTCAGCTTATTCGTCAGCACTATGAAATGAAAGCAGAAGAATCTAGTGTTAACATAAAATATGAAATGGTTTATGGCATTGTCAAAAAACCAGTAATTTTCCTGAAGAGGAATTAAAATTTGTCATTTTCATTACCGATAATACGTATGTTTTACTGTATGCGGTACATAAATAATATTTATGAAATGAAATATGGCTACATAATTTCAAGCAGTGAATTTAGATTATACTATGCATTCTTTCTTCCTTTGAATAAATATATTTAGTTAAAAACTTATGCATCTTTATTATTTGTAATCAACTCGGAAGCGATGTTTCAAGTTTTTTGACCACTTAATTCCAATATTAGTCGTTGAACTGTTTCAAGGCTAGGCAAGGTTTCACACCCAGAATACGTTGGCAAACTCAAATTTTTGTTGGTTGCATTCAAAATAGTTTATTTTACTTGAACAAACAATTCACTTAATATTTAAGTACTTACGTACATACATATATACTAAGTGAATGTTCATTATTATTACACTACTAACAAAGGACTAGTGTTCATCTACAAAAGATCGACATTAAAAAACAGGAATGTCTAGGGTATCATTTTTAATAACCATCACCAATCTATTGTAGCACTACTTCTGCACAAATCGGAATTAGGCTGCAGCTTTTGCGGGCACCTTTGTTTCTTGTTCTAATTTTTTACCCAGGTACTCCCTATGTTAAAACCACATTTTAGAGAAGGAACGATTAAATGAGATGTTCTATTGTACTAGACAGTATATTATTACCAGTTATGGACCATTAATTTTTGAACCGACAACAGGGCTTCGTAACGTACATTTGTGTCGTTGTGAGCAAGTAAACCCATGACCACTTGCTTTCCACCAAGCTGCTCGATAACCCTGATAAATATAAATAATTATTTGGTATTATGTGAATTGCATTCACTTACGTCTTGCCTCGAGGGTAGTGCCTCACAAATTCTCCAACATCGTAGCATGCGACACTTAGAATAAGTGGGTCTTTGGAAGTCTCCAAGAGATGAATGAGGCTTTTTAGTAGTTCATAATTCTTTTCAGTTAATCGGGCAGCATTTTCTCTCCAGAATCGTTCCGATTTATGTACAGGAGACCACTCTAGACGACCTGACTTAATTTCTGTCGAATACTCGTCGAAAGAGCTCAAGTCAACAATAGAAGCCATTAATTTATCATTAAGAAATGTGATATCAGCCTGAATGTCTTCGTCTTCAAACTTGCGTTGCTGCAGTATGTCAAGGTGCTTTAGGACTTTCGATTGAACCCTGTAAAAACGAAAAATGCTTTAACTCTTTTATAAATGCAATAAAAAATAACGGCTGTACTTCAGACATAAAATAAAACACGTTTACGTGTTGAACAACACCGAAACAAATGATGGCAAGTTCAATCATAAATTGATTGTGCAGTTTTGTTGATTTGTTATTAAAATCAGGTCGATTACATTGTAAAAAGGAATTTGTAATGTTTGCAGGAATATAAAAATAAAAACTTAAACTTACATAGCAATGCAATGTTCTTTGCAGATTTGTTCATCTTCTGGTTTTTCTATCAAGTTGCGGAAAACTGCGACAACGATTCTGGTTACCTTTTCTTTGACGCTATCACTTAGGATGTCCGCAAGAATTGGAATGACTGCGTACCTAAAAATATTGTAAGTAATTAAAAAATAACTTTGATGTCGCAACACTATGGAACTTACTTGTTCATCCTCTCTGCCAACGATGTGTTAAATGTCAATACCCACAAACAAAAG
Source organism: Paranurophorus simplex (assembly GCA_036491945.1). Classification (NCBI taxonomy): domain Eukaryota; kingdom Metazoa; phylum Arthropoda; class Collembola; order Entomobryomorpha; family Isotomidae; genus Paranurophorus; species Paranurophorus simplex. The sequence goes on from JAAOWG010000472.1 coordinate 4,592, forward strand.
CAGAGTTGATATTGTATTTGAAAATTGGGACCAGACGAAAGCAGAGTGACGATGTTATTAATCCCTTCAATTGACACAAATGCAAGTCGATATTCATCAACTCTTAACATCATTTGAAGACAGCGAGCTACAGATTGAATATACTCATTGTCCTGAGATAAATGAAAATATTCGTTAAAGCCCATTACTAAAATTAGTATATTTTTTTTATATGTACAAACCTGAACGAGTAATTGGTCTTTGGACCAGGTGAGATAAAAATTCAAATCAGATCCATCCATCAGATCACGACTCCAGCAAGCCATTTTTGCTATTATACGGGATGTCATATTTATAATAAATCCATCCTGCCTATTTAACATGTTAAGAAATGGAGCCCAAACAGATTCCTTCTTTTTCCTCGCATATTCTTTGAATATTTCAACCCTTGTTTTATCCTCCTAATCCCACAAACCAAATATAATAGAATGCGTTCAAACAAAATGCAAATTCATACAGTGAGCATTTCATCAATAATGACAAGAATGTAATATATGGTTTGATCTTTGGAAACATGACCCATCAAGTTCATAAATGTTTTGGCACACTGGACCTTCTGTTCTTCAAGAAGTTGATCTTTTGCCTTTCCAGTTGCACTGTCAAATGCCACAATAAAATTGTAGTCCTCTTGAGATATCATTTGACATCTGCAAACAAACAGAGTGGTTCAAAATGTCCCAATAAAAAAAACAATTACTGAACATATGGTTGCCAATTGACCCTCTGTGCTCGGACATCATTTGCTTTTTGTTGAAGACGACTCGTTGCAGCCATCAAATCTAATTTCATCCAAAATAAATAAATTGACTCTTTAAAATTTTGAGCTGTGTGCATTGCTTACCTCCTTTTTCCAAATCTTCTGGAATGCTGACAACAAACTTGTTAACGTGATCAATCCCGGCACTCATATTTGCAGATTTTTATGATGAAGGAGACTCAATTATTAATATCTTATCTGACTCCTTATGTAAATAAGTGTAGAGAGACCCACCCAATATTAGAGCCACTACAACCTTCTACATCGTCACATGGGAAAATCGTATCAACTCGGTCTCATGCCTTTGTTATGTGATTGCTGCATTGGGAATCATGGAATATCTTCTGCATTGCTACTCTTCCTTTACAAATTATTGGAATTGTTTAGTAGTTGTAATTGTTAATACTTTTTCAAGTATTATTATAATGGAGTTAAAGAGTTTGTCATATTCTGGTGTATGTATATTTGATACTGTGCTGTGGGGTAATATAAATTACCTATGTTGAGGCCCTTAACTTAAATGTATTCGAATAAATAAATAAACAAATAATACTCTTGAAATTCATGAACTGAAAAAATGTTTTTCATTTTTGAAAATTTTAAAATGACAAAACGGAGGGATGGGGTTCCCTCAACATTCATTAACAATATAAATTTGTTATTTAAGTTATATCTGACTCATTATTAAACTATTTAATTTGAAGGGAATTACATAAGGTATATAAATAGAATAAAAGTTGAGGAACAAGTTTTGCATTTTTGATGAAAAGGGAGGAAGGGTTAGGTGTTGAATTGGGGGAAATGATAATTCAGGCATTAATGCAAGATCACAAATAAATAGCATTATACACAGGTAGGAAAGTGCCGCAGGGATGTTTCAACAATAGAATATACAGGCTCAACAGGTGTGTAACAGTCTACCTTTACAGTTCATCCTCATTGTGATTTAATAAATTTTCAAAAATGCAACAAGAAATGTGGGAACTGTCTTCAAACGTTGATCCTTCAAATCGGCGATATACAGTGCATCATTCTGCAAATTCGGGGCTTCAATGCGATGATTTGCATACGTGGTCAATCTACAGACAAAATCTAAATTCAGATTTTGCAGATTCAGCTCTTGGGTATGAAGAAAGGTCAGCACCACAACCTTATGGAAACTTTCAACTAAAAGACCAAACGGTCCAGTCCATTCTTCGACATCCAAGACTTGCACCAAGGACGGAACTTGCGAATAATATGTATGCCTACTTAAAATTTGGCCTACCTCGTGTGTTTCCACCTGGTGGTGGACCTTCAAAAGGCTTTAAAGATACTTCCAGTGATATCCACGCTTTGGATAGTGTTAGCACCAGAAATCAACAGATAAGCAGAGCAAGATCGGAAACAGATTTAAATGCCGGAGGTCCAAGTAATCCAACAATGGGTCTTGTCTCCAACCGATTCAGCAGGAAACCCAATGCAACTTCAATCACTATCAACAAATCAACAAGTGAAAGCAATCTTTTAAATGGGGTGGGGCAAAGACCAATGTCAAAAGCTGGATCACAAGCTTCTTTAGTTTCAAGAACACCAATTCATCAGGAACATGTAAATCCAGGATATGTTGATGATGGAGAAGATGGATCTTTATTTGAATACCCACATTTACAGGTATAAAGACAATACAATAAGAGTGAAAGATGCATTCCTTATAAATATGCAATTGATTTATACATAGGTTCGAAATTTGGGATATGATAATGGAGGAAGAACAAAAACATTGGATGGAATATCATTTGATTTGCGAGGTGGCGAATCACTCGCCATTTTATCAACAAATGGTAAGTATTTCATATTCATTGTATCCTTCCATCTTTTAATAGTAGAAAATAATAAAATTATTGTTTTTTTTCTTATTGCAGGACAAGAAGCCACAACACTTTTGGACATATTAGCTGGACGAATTGGAAAAGGGAAAGTTTTTGGAGAGTTTACCTTGAATGGAAATCCCATATCCATTGATCTTCTAGGTTCACGTGTAGGATATGTCCGCAAGGATTATAGACTTCATAAATCAATCAGTGTAGAACAAACGCTATCATTTCATTATCATTTAAAAAGCAAGGATCTATCCTCCTCACATCTTGGGAATAAGATCACAGTCACTCTTGAGGAATTAGGACTTGGATCCGTGAGGAAAAGTCTTGTATCAACTTTAACCTCATCAGAAAGACAACGACTTGTGGTTGCATGCCAATTGATTACGGGGGCTGAGATTTTAATTTTGGATGACGCTACATCCGGAATGGATATTTTTGATACGTTCTTCCTTGTGGAGTACTTACGTCAATGGAGTAATGGGGCCAATGGACGCCTTGTTATAATGTCCATTCATCCACCAACTTATGAGATATTCTCCATGTTTACGAAAGTTGCACTTTTATCTACGGGACGAACCATGTTTTACGGTCATCGAAGGGAGATGCTTCCATACTTTGCCTTTATTGAATATCCCTGCCCAGCATTTAAGAATCCGAGTGACTACTACTTGGATCTTGTAACGTTGGATAATTTATCATCAGAAGCACTGCTAGAGTCTAGCCAAAGGATTGAAACACTTGCTGATTCATATAGAAGAAAACAGGAACTAATTACTGATCCTCTTGGACCCCCTCAACCTCTTCCACCAAGATTAAAAAAGGCTGGTTTTTTTGGACAATTCTACATTCTTTTATTGTCGTGGATAGGATATAAATTCCCGTGGAATCTTGTAGATTGGTTGTTCATGCTACTTCTTGCTACAAGTGTTTCGGTATATATATCATATAATATATAATATATACATATATATATAATCAGAACAGTATAATATTTTGAGAGTAACAAGTAAAAAACCTAACTTTATTGTGATAGATATCGGTGGGGGCAGTTTATTGGAATATAAGATTGGTGATTGATAAGGACCAGAACAATATAAATGATCGATTGGGATTTCATTGGGTGTTGATGGTGCTCTTGGTGTGTCCCTTGATGGCATTTTTGTCATCTCAAGACACAAAAGAGTTGGATTCCATTTCAAGAGATTTTGAAGAAAGGCTTTATAGCAAAGCTGTCTATTTCATCGCAAAAGTATGCATCAGGTTAAACTGTTGTGTGTATATTTTGTAATTGTTTTCCTGCAGAACGTTGTTGATCTTCCCTACATGCTAACTATCTACTTGGCCTATGTAATTCCAGCCTACGTAATGGCAGGATTGTCGGGAAATTCTACGGAACATTTTTATGTTTTTGTTGGTAAATATCAAATCTCTCCAATCTCACAATGATTTCAATGATTTGCTACATAGATACAATATTTATGCTCATTGCTAATTTCAGGTTATATGCTGCTGTATCTTCACACTTTCCGTTTAATGTTCCAAGGCCTTGTGTATCTCCTCCGAAATCCTAATTCTGCGCTCACAATATTTATTGTTTTATTTTTAACCCTTTCAATGTGTTCCTACTACACCGTCCATTCTTCCCATTTAGGGGATTGGGTGAATTGGATAAAATACATTTCTCCACAATCTTGGATTTACCAACGGATCATTAATGATGAATTTAATGAGCCCAAAGAGATGGACCATTTTATGTGTCCTAAAAATCCCATAAGACCAAATAATCAAATTGTTACACAATTGGAATGTCAAGTTGATAATGGGATGAGGGTCCTTCATTATTTCGATATAGAAGCCAAGGGCCCTGTTCTAATTGATTTATTAGCCGTAGGAGGAATAGCATTTGTTTCATATTGGGTTGGATTCTTTTCATTCATACTGAGACGTCAGGGGATGAAAGTACCACCGATTGAGAACCCATAATTCCCAATAAATTATTTTATAACAAAAGAAAGCCCATTTTTAAGGCATCCCTTGAAACATTTATGTAACTATTCAACAATTCCTAATTTAGTTTTGAGCTCCTTTAACTTCCGTTCCAAGGTATCAAAATATTTCATCCGTCCCAAAATAAGGCTTGCATCCCCTATCCTTTGTTCCTCAAATGCTTGAGCAATTTCCCTGCACCAAACATCCTTCCTATTTCTTTAAAATAATGATAATGAATTGATTTCATACGTTTCCAGCACCTCCATCGTCGCTTGATTCGTTGCTCTAAATGCCCTCCAATCCTTTTCAGAGTGTAGCTCCTCCAGCTTCTCATTGAGTTCCATGATTTGTTGTAGGAATGCTGGATCATTTCCAGCCTTCTTTTCAATGTCTGCAATGGGATCATCTATTCCATGCAATTCCAGTAAATAGCGTCCCCTCTCAATTGGACTACAAAGGGTGGAGAATGCTTTGTTGATAAGGGATGATAGCTCTTGACTAATTTCCTGAGCAGTCTAAAAATAAACCAAGGTCATTACCCTCATTCCTTTTTTTAAGTTACTTAAGTTGACCTGGAAAATTTTTCATTTCTCTTTTCCTTTTTTTTGAGAAAAAGGTCTCCTCTCTCTCTCAGACTTACATCGTCCTTCCCAGCGAATAGATCAGGGTGGAACTTCTTTTGGAGATTTTTCGCCGTCCTTGATAACGTTTCGACGTCAACGAGGTAAGTTTTGGGGTGGTTGAATAGCTCATAATAGGTTAGAAGAGGGGGATCATTGGGAAATCTTTGAGGGGATCCACAATTAGGGCACAGGAAGGGTTGATGAGGCTCAAGGGCCTTCTTACACTTCCAACAGGTTGAACAAAGGGAAGGATTGGTGTGCAGATTATGTAGGAAATTGTTTGATAAGGAAGGGTCCTTGCGCTTATTTGGAGGACGCCTCAATAACCAACATCGTGATAGCGTAGTGCTGATGCTCTTGAAAGGAAGAACATTCCTTGAACTTTTCCACTGTTTTAAAGTTTTTAAGGAATTCAAGGCAAAGGGGTGGTTCATGGTGAAAGTGTAAGGGTAAAGAGTAGTATGGGGGTTGAAATTATTCTATAAGTTATAGCAGAGGTATAAGGCAAAGGATAATCACATGAGCACTGGAGAAAGTTGGGTAATTGCCGCCTCGTGTCTTTAAAAAAATTAGATTTGAGACCTTGTTGCAGGGTTTGAGGGATATCCTTTATTCTACATTTTAAATTTATGAATATAAACACGGAGAATATGTTTTGTGGTCCGTTACAGTGGGTGATGGCTTGTCTGATCTTTACAAAATGATTATATAACTTTCTCCTTGCTATGATGATTGGAGGGAGAGAAGGTTTGCTTTCCTTGGAGTTTTCTTTTTATTTGTATGCACGTGGATTTGAGTTTATTGAAGAATTTCCAACTCCCCATTTGGCAAGATCATTCCAGCTTGAGTTATTATTGAATAGATAGTTTTCATTTAATTGTCCCCATCTTGGAAGACTCAAAACCCCAGCAGACATTATGCTTTCTCTTGACAGCATCAAATTTTTTTGCCATTCCGTACTCCCTGAAAACATTGGTAGGCTATAAAAATACAACAACGAAAGTATAGCAAACGTACCACGACTTTCATACGGAACTGGAAATACTTTGACGGAGTCGAAGAATGTAACTTTCTTCTTCATCTTGTCTGTATCGCAATTAACTACTAAAACACATAAGTAAGTGTAAAGGGATAATGTGCTACTCCTGCTTAACCTTCTGCTGCTGAGCTTCCATCTCCAGTTGGCTTGTTTCTTGGGGATTTTGAGCTTTTCTTCAAGACACTGCTGCTGCTGGGGGCTGCCTTCCTTAGTTTCTTTTTTGTAGATTTTTGGGCTGGTTTCAAAATGGATTTTAATGCTGGGAGAGATGATTTGGAAGCATCAACTTGAAGAGTTCCTTCCGCATTTTTGCTTTCTGTTTACAGTTACTTAGAATTGGATGTTAAATTATAACAATGAACTGACCCTCAGATTTAGAAATAGCTGACTCATTACTAGGTTGAAGTGGATCAGTAGATCCTTCTACTACCGTGTTGGAAATGTTTGAAGTGCTTGGCCTTACTCTTCGACCTTTTACAGGAGCTTTTCTTATTTCCTCAACGGAAATGGATCTATCCAAGGTAATAGGGCTTTGTACTCGGAGTAGAGGTGTTTTTCCGGCTTTCTTCTTCTGATCTCCAATTTCGTTGGATGGATTTGACTTTTTTTTGGTTTTCTGTTTAGAGTCTTTATTAGTTTCCTTTTTCTTCCACCCTTCATCTTCGAATAGCAGAGCGGCACTGCTATTTTTTCCAAATAATTTGGATGAAATGCTGAGGTAGTGAAATGTTGAGGCACTTTGAACTCGTTTCTTTAGCTGAACCTCTTGTAGAGATTTTAAATACGGGGATGAAGGTGGTTTCTTGCTGCTGCCACTTTGTTGTAGTATGCTCAGATTGGGATTGTCGGCCATTTTGGAATACACCTTTACTTAAGTTTCAAGTAATTCAGTTTAAAAAAATTTAGTCAATAGTTGCTATCTGCATGACAATTTTTTTCTCAATTTCTGTGACAATTGTCTCATTCAAAACGTCTGTCTGTGTAACGATGTAGTTGCAGGATGTTTCTACGGCTTTTGAGGTTTCCCAGCAGTGTCAAATCATCTCATTGCAGGATTTTTTAAAGATTATTATCTGCATAAAGGTGCTTAATTTATAATTGATTCCAGGATCCTATGCTCACAAGTTCTTATACACACACAATTTATATTGTTTGATTGTCTTTAAAGAACGAGTACTGAGGCAGCACAACAATGTACCGAAGAGCAATGGTAAATCCAGCAAGAATTGATCGAGATGATGAGAAGAGGATGCTACCCTGTAGATATTTTCTCTCTGGGTTTTGTCACAGGGGACCTCGATGCAAATTTTTTCATCCAAACATGCATTCTCGAGAACCATTTATCAAGGTTCCAGACATGCCAGGTACACAACTTTTATTGTGATTGTATAAATTGTTTACTATCAATTGTGATTGCTTCGTATCAGCAAGTTTTGGAGTAATGCCTCAACATGGGCGAACGAGAAATGATGGCATTGCTTCTGTTCTAGGTACAAAATGATTTTCTGCAATGCATTATCATTTGTAATACACAAACCTAGAGTAAAGTACTGTTCTTGCTTTTGTTCCCATCAGCTAATCGATCTCGATCAAAAAATGGAAATGGAGGATTTCGTTCTGCAATGCATTCGCGATCAGCATTGTCCTTGTCTCCAAAGCGTCGAAACAGAATTGATGAAATAGCCGGCAAGAAGAATATTCTAAGCCCTTCATCTCATGCGTACTCTCAGTATCAAAATTACTATTTGGATGAATACGAATTTGATGAGGAAGAGGAAGATTCGGATGACAAGTCCAAGTCCCCTGAGCCACGACAACCTCGGAAACCGGAAGATCAATTCACCATGTTTAACCATATTGATTGGAGTGAATTTTTGGTCCCTGGAATTGCACCACCCGTCCCTACAGAATTATCTGATCAAGGAACACCGTAAGTTCTTATTCCGAGTTATGCAGCAATTAATTTGATGATTGTAAAGACTGTCGCCTATACGTGGAGGAGATCCAAATGTTGGTGTGTTACGAGGACGGCCTTTGCGACCAATTGTCAAATTGAGCAATGAAGATATGCCACCAGAAGGATTTCAAGCCTTACGGACTAGCAGAGAAGTGATTCTGAGTTCCACTACCGGAGGAGCAAGCGGAGAAAAAAAGATGACTGCAAAAGAAGAACTGCATTTGAAAGTAAAACAACTTGCAAAAGAGTTGGAGGATGAGCCTGTTCAGCACGTTCGTTCCTTGGATAGCTTCTTTCGGAATTTTAAATTTAATGGCTACCATGTGTTGGGGGGACAAAGTGTAAGTTGTTTGTTGCACTTATTTTAAATGGATGGATTATCGAGTTTTAACAATTGCCATTTTTCAGTCAAGTGGAGAAAACCAAAGTGTTCGTAACCGTTTGCCTTTGGAAGAACATGATGATGATAAAGAAAACGATGAGAAAAGTCCAACCGATTCAGAAAAGGAGGATTCAATGAGTGGAAACCAACAGGAGCCTACTGATCTGTAAACACTTACCTCTACTCTACATTACACGCATTTGCACTGAATACTTTTCTATCATATTTCAAGCTTTCAACATTATTGTTACGTATTAATGTTTAACTTTTAATTTATATAATATCATTTATTTGCCGAATGGAAGTGTCTATGTAAAACTTTGTGGTAATAAAAATTCTCGCGTACTCACCAGCAATTATTAATTATTAACAACCACAACATATAATCTATGAACCACTCTTTGAATGTCGTTTCCAAAATTTTTTAACATCATCATGCCCATTTTGCGTGACTACAATTGTTCGTCTTTGATCACTTGCATGAACCAATACACCTATTTCTTGAGCATAATCTCTTACAACTTCGTAATCTCTTGAAGACAGAAATTGATTGTAGAGAACACTTTCAGTAAAAGTTAAGCGATTTCTTTCCATTTCCCACAAACGTATTTGATCCACAACAGTGGGTGGTAATGGGTTATTGGGATTTGAGCTTCTGCATGATTCAAAGAGATTATTATCATAATTCCATTCACACACACAACTCACGATTTTATCATTTCGTGATGAGCATGCATTCGAAGAAATGAGATTATTTGATCCGCTGTTATCCCATTTCTTAGAGCTTCTCGAACCGATTCTCTTGTAATAAGACCAACGATAAGATTTGGAAGCCGAAATAAGAATTCAGTAAACATATTAACTAAGGCTAACTGAAGCCCTGCATATCAAAAATAAATTGTGATTCCATTACTTTCCAATAAACTCGAATTAATTAACAGCTTACCAGAATCCGTGTATGCATACAATCTATAGTTTGTTTCCAATACAATATAGCCCGTTTTATGTTTTTCTGTTTCAAGTTGAACTTTTCGACTACGAGATGCAATGTTTATTGCTAATCTTGTGGGATAGTATCGACCTGCTTTCCGCTATAAACCAAATCCTATATAAACAAATCCAGAAACGCTTACCTCGTAGGCCACTTACAGATCTTTGGTACACTAATCCAAACTCTCTTAGATGCTGCACAAAATTTGACATTGGATCACTCAATCCATCTGTACTATAATCTTTGCCTAGTGTTGCGAAGGACATTGAAAGTATAAAATTAAGACACTCCATCAAACTCAAGTGTTTTTGTCCCACAGTCTCCAAGTACTTGACAATAAAATACCAAACTTGGGATGCAGTATCTAATAGTAAAAATTGAAAGCCTTCATTGCTTATTGATGGAGGATTATTATCATCTTGTTCCCTATACAAATAAAATCAAACACCACAAACAAATGTAAAACAACTCTAGTTACATTAATTTGGCATGAGTCAACGTTGTAATTGTGTCTTTTGAAACACTATCAGCCTTTAAAGGTTTCTCTGCTAAATAATGCAGTATAGCTTCCCATCTTTCTAAAGCATAAGCGTCTAAATCTTTAACAGATTTTGGTCTCGGGTCAGCCTCAAGAGCTCCACTATTAGTCCAAGCTTGTCCCCTATAAAATAAAATGTTGTCCTTAAACTCCACATCAAAATACATTCATTTCATTAGGTGTGTATTACCCTCCTAATAAAGCAATTTTAAGGTTATGTCTAAACATATGATGAAGTATCCACCCTGGTAGTCCTCCCGGCATAGAAGCTTCATTCCACACCCTTATTTTATTTAATGCCTCAACGGCTTGAGTATGATCTCTAAAAATTCCATAAATAAATAAAACCCCGGTACAATCTTTGCATTGTTCAACTAACTTTATTCCAGCTTGTGTTACCCACGAAGCAATCACTGCTTGAGGTACGGCTTGTTCCACATATAAAATACGTAGTACATAGTGTTGAGCTAATTTGGGTAATTCCCTAAACAAAACAACTTTATACTGGATCCATTACTGCAACACACACCTAAAGATAGCTAAACAAGGGGCTGGAAATCTAAACAACTCCTCCACATCATCTGGTAACGTCTTTAGATAATCTAGGAGCGTCTTGCATTCTTTGAAATGCTCTAAGATCCCCATTCCCTCGGCATCTAAATACGTTCTATCAATTATATCTTTTTCGCTGTTGGTTTCATAATCTGAAAATCCCGGGGTTGAATGGGGCAATCTGATAACCCAATACACAACAATCTTACGCACGTGCAACCAAATAAATAATTTTTTGATCATTGTTGAAGATGGAACAAGGGAACAGCATTGTTTTTAATCAAGGAAGTAATTATTTTCGTCAAAGGATATCCCTCTCCCTACTTTCTGCACGTCCTATCAAAATACGGGACATAAGGTCCCAATCCCCTTTTCAAGTTGGTCTGGCGGAATATGAAATCTCCTTCATTCAACTTATGGACAAGATAAGCAATGGATCAAAGTTCAAAATAAGTGAGACGGGGACGGAGTTGAATCTTCATCCTGGGACATTGTTGGGTGGAACAATCACTCACATTTGTCATGAGTCTAGACCCATCAGCTATTATTTAGAACCAATTCTCATCCTTGCACCTTTTTGTAAGAAGCCCTTGCGTCTAACGTTGAAAGGAAAGTTGCAGAATGATGCGGGATATAATTCAATCTATAAAATAAAACATGCGGCTTTTCCCATCATGGAGATTTTTGGAATTGAACCGAATTTAGAGGTATTACATATATTTGATTGGTTTGACCTGTTTTTTAAAGTTTGGGTTTTGTAGGTAAAGTTTAGAAATTTTGAAGAGTCAGAAATCCTATTTACTTGTACAGTAAAGAAACAGCTTGTTACACTAAGGAATCAATTGAATCAAGAATCTGGAAAAGTGAAAAAAGTTCGTGGCCTTGCATATGGATTTAGGATATCCCCCCAAATGTTGAATCGAGTTGTAACCACAGCTAAGGGAGTATTCCTTCCATTTTTGAATGACGTCTTTGTTACCAATGATCCTGTGAAACATTCAAAATCCAAATATCCTGGTTATGGTTTAATATTGTATGCAGAAACAACTAAAAACATTACATACGCTGCTGATGGATTTATTGGAAGGGATGAGCTCGAGAAGGGGGAAGAGTCTAATTCATCAGTTAACAGTACTTTAAGTAGAGTGGAACTAGGGAAGCGAAACTTTAATCTTTTCCCAGATGAAGAGCAGGTTTCAGAGCCAGATTCACAAGAGAAAAAAAAGATAAAATTAAATCATCAAGGTCAAGAAAGTAATGTAAACTATAAAAAGAGTGGTAAGGAGTCTAAGAGTCCTGAAGATTTGGGTGCAGCAATAGCAAAACAATTGTTGCAAGAAATATCAACGGAATCTCGAGTTGATTCTGTGTACCAGTGGTTAGTACTTGGCTACATGAGTTTAGGACCAAAGGATGTTACATCCGTTGTAATGGGACCTTTGACACCCTTTACCGTCCAATACTTGAGAGACGTTAAGGCATTTTTTGGTGTTACATTTAAAATTGAAAACTATTATGATTCCTTAAGAAGAAAAAGCAACAAAGAAGAGATTGAAGATGAAAGTGATGATGACGAGAAGGTTCGGAAAGACTTGTTTAAACTCTCATGTTTAGGAAGTGGTTATATAAACTTGAACAAAACAATTGTATAAAATAATTTCAATTGTATAAAATAATAACAACTTTGTATGTAAATCTAAATCTATTTTCACACCGGAAGGCCCAAGGACGTGGACGTGGGGTTGGGAAAAAAAGCAAAAAAAACTTGACTCATGAATCGCCCCGTCATAATCTCTTTTTGCAGAAAACATCACTGCATTTAGCATTCCATGAGTCAATTCCATTATTTCCATTAGCTAAACTATTTCATAAATGTCATCATCCATCATAAACAGGATTGTCTTTATTATAGCCGCATAGATATATGATTTAGAATGAAATCAGTTTGGGGCCGCACAAAAGCTACCTTTTGAAACAAAAATAAAGTAAAATAAATAAAATTGTTGAATTTCATCCCATTTGTGTTTGGTTGTATCCCCTAGCCTAACCTATTTTCCATCTTCTTCCTACTTTCAAATTGGTGTTTCTATAGGAGTCCGCAATTTGCCCAAAATTCCCAATAATCCCCTTCTCCTTATCTTATCACCTTATCATCCTCAATTTGAACCAAATAAGTGGCCTATGCTTCAGAAATATGTTTGAAGAGTGAAGTTCATGGGTATTTTCTACACTAGGGGCAAAAATAAACCGGACACTCAATTCCAAAATGCTTGCACCTAAATTGCATGAATGTCGCTATTCAAAATCAATTTGTATTTTCACAAGTTTGTAGAGAATTTAAT
>JAAOWG010000473.1:0-17651 GCA_036491945.1 Paranurophorus simplex
GACTCAAAAACCCTCAAACCCAAAGCTCTCTAGACCCGAGTTGAGTAGAATATTTTGGGGTTCCACTAACTTAATAAACTCTCTAATAAATAAATTTTCTCAACAAACTATTTTTTTTGTACAAGCTTTATTTTATCTCTGCTCTCATTTTCATCCATACAATAATAATAACAAGATACAATAATAGAATTGTGGAAACACAAGAAACAGGCAACGTCTGACCTCGAAGATAAAATAATTTAGAACATTTAGAAGCTTCAAGTTACTAGAGCGTCATCATTATTAATAAAATTTCATTGCACAAGCTGATAAAATAACAAGTTTCTGCAACCTAAAACATGAATGATTTCAACAACTAATAATAAAAATGATCATCATTCATAAGAATTTTTTGGATTGCAGTTTGGTTGTACACAAATAGTATAAAATTACAAAAGCCTCTGCAAAAGTTGGGTATAGAAGTAGAAAAGCTAACACTGCTTTTTTGTGTAAAAAGTTCATTGGATAGTACAAATTATGAAAAGTTTTAAATAGTTGGTCCGTCAAAAGAACCCTAATTAAGCTTGAAAACAATAGGAATAGTAGTAACAATAAATAGCTTTATATGTATAACAAAATAGCATTTATGCATCATGTTTGAGTAGCTAAAATACAACTCTTTTTGACTCTGCTTGACGTTCTATTCAGTAAATACAGCCGCATTGTCATTCTAATAGCATATGCTTAAAATTACATCTTACATCCTTTAACATTATATGAGCAAATAATATCTGAATAATAGCTGGTAAGTCTGTGTAGGCATTTTTAAAATTTTTTTTTAGTTTCATTCGAGCTACATGCACGCAAATATTGTATTGGAGAATGCTACATGCGTAGCTGCAGACGACACAGACAATGAATATTTTTTAAATTGACCAAGTTATCAATGGAAAGATTAAAGAGACGGAAAGACCGTTGCATTTACTTGGCTTCTTCAGCTTTGACTTCTTCTTTCTTTTCATCCACCTTGATTTCTTCACCCTTCTCTTTCTCAGCTTCCTTTTCCTTGGTGGGTTCCTTCTCATCTTCCTTTTTTTCTTCTTCTGGTTCTGGGAGGTGAGTGTTCATTTTGAGAGTGGTAACGATATTATCCCAATCAGGGAAACAACGTTCCTTCATCCGTTCAAGAAATCCATTGAGATTTGGACAGTTTTCAACCATCCAATCACGCAAGTCGTATTTCGCACTCGCGTCAATGTATGCAATTTGACTGAGGTTAGCGAATGCTACGATATCCAGCTGAAAAGTTTTAGGGTTAGAATCAGTTGTTTTGTGTGTGCATCGAGGGCACAAGTATATTGTACTCACATTGCTAGGCTTGTCTCCAAAGAAAAAGTCCTTGTTACCAAGAGTATCCTCCAAAACCTTCAAATCCATTTTTCCAAACTCAAACACCTCTTCAGCTGAATGAAGTCCAAGTCCGTGAGCCTTTACTTTCTTCAATCCCTTTCTTGAATATTGGTATTTAAAGACCAAATTTAGTACAAAGTTTGGAAATCTGGATCCCAGGGCCTGCTGCATGTTCAGTTTGCCTCCCTACAAACCAAAATTGAAAATTGAATTGATTGTATTGCAAGAAAAAATAAAGTACAATTTGTTAAAAAATAAATATGCAAACCTTAACAAAGTCATCCGGGTTTTTTGATCGCCAATAAAGATAGACCCAAGATAAATGATTCTCAATCATTGATACGAGTGCATGGGACACATTCTTTTCATCTTTGTTAAGATTCCCATCAGGATCTACTCCAAAATGTTTGCAGAGTCTTGAGATGATAATTGTTGAATCTTCAATCTCTTCCCCATTCAATTCCACGAATGGAATTTGTCCTTTGGATGATTTGAATTTGAGTTTGTGGTCGACATTCTGAAATTTCAGACAAGTGACTCAAAGTGATCAAAATGACATTAATTTACTTTTATTGCATCAATGGAATGAAAATTTTGAAAATCATGTTTTTGTGAATTAATTATCATCGTTTCAGTTACAAAAGGAAGCTATATTTCATTGAATGCTGTCGCCTATTATTAGGGATGATATAGTCCCGTAGTAATCTTACATCCTCCTCTAAACTACATCAATTGAAACTCAACTTGAATCATTCAATAATTGAGCTAAATTCTTTCATGAGCCTCTCTTAAGTATTGCGGTTTGACATGAAACATGAAATGTAGCATTACAGAAGAAGGGTGGTAAGGATTATTTTTATTCTTCGTGGTTTGTTAGCTTGGTGGATAAGAAGAAAGAATAAATATTTATTCAATCTTCTCCAATTCCTTATCTTATCTCGCATAAGAATAGAAAAACAAGGAAGACAAGATGCAATTGGCCTCCAAAACCGTGGCTTTAGACAACTGATAACAACATCCATCCTCCACTTGAATCAAAGTTCAACCAAAACCTACTCCAATTCCGGCCTTTGAAAGCATTGTCAAGTATTCAAAGTAACATGATCCACATGACTCATCACAACCTACCAAGAAAAAGCTCATAAACCATGAAAAATGAATAATGATCCATCAAAATGTTTAAAAGCATCTTGTTCCATGCAAATGTGGGCTTTCAATCCAAATATTTCCAAGCCCAATTGTGTGAGCCTTGTACAATGGGAGTGTACACGAAACCCAAAGCTTTTTTTGCTTCTTGTTATCACAAATATGTCTTAAGTGCTGTGTAAGCTATTTACTCCAATTTCTTAAATGCAAACTACCATTATCTAAATTACTGTTCATATGAAGCTAAACTACCAACTGCCAGACCTCAACTCTTTGGAGTTTTCTCAATTGATGTAAAGTTGTGCTGAAATTAAAGCTTCCTTACCTCATACTTGACGTCGTAGAGGCGAAGAAAGGTCTCCACCTTGAGACAAAAGGGGCTGTATGATGGCAACACTGGACTTCGGCAGTATTGGTAGAGATAGACGACGTCCTTCTCAAAGTCTTGCTTATGTACCCTTGGTGGTGGGGGTGGAGGGGGTACTACTTGCTTCTCTTCTTTCTCATCTTGAGCCTCCTTCTCAACAGCCGGACCCTTGTTCTTCTCGGGTGATTCCATCTTGTTGTCCTCTTCCTTCTTTTCTTGGATAACCATGACGGTTGTGGTCTCAAGCTCGGACATGTTGGAGCTGACTGGCTGAAGGTGTGTAAGGAGTGGACGCTTGTTGTGGAGTGAAGAGAGAGAGTCGGTTCCTTCCTTTCCTCTGTTCCATGTTCAGCCTTGTTCACTCCCTTAGACGCCGGGCTCTATATCAACTACATCATCATAGAATATAGGGACATGGAATAGGGATGCATATAGGGATGCATATATAGGGATGGAAGAAGAAGAAGGTGGAGGCTTTGTCACCCATCATCCACCCCTCCCTTACTATTTGATTCACACTTCAAACAACAGAGATCCCCACTGCACCAACAAACGCAACAACTACAAGGAAGGGCGTCCATTTCTCCAATTCCCCTGTCCAAGCAGTTGGATTTATAAATTTAAAGTGTTGAGATATCAGCACAATGTCAATCCATTTCTATGTACATGTATGAACCGTTTTCATGTTGCCTTGCATTGCAATATCATTGGGGATGATTCCATTTATGTTCCCAAGCTATTTTCCGGTTTTGAAAGCAACTTGTGGAGATCCAAATCCCACATCTGGAGAGTTTCACAATAATATCCAACAAGATTAATTGTTCAATCCTCCTGCTGACGAATTTAATAGGAATGTAGTAGGTATATAGAGTGGATAAAAAATCCTAACATGTTTTTTGGATGGCCTTAAGCTTAAGGAAGTTGAAAACTTTCTCTTTACTTTCCATTCACTAGTTGAGACTAGTTGATAGGGATTTGGAATAATATTTGATCAAAAAGAGTAGAAATGTGTTTATGTTGGTTCCATTGTTCCTTTTGAAGCTATAGGTAGGATGTAGCTCTACTACTACTTTAATCATTAAAATGAAGGTCAACATAATTCAAACCAATTTTTCCTCTTTTATTGTTCATGTGAATGTGTCTCTTGAGACTTGAGACAGAATTTCAGAAGGCATTCTCATTCACATTAGAGACGCTCAACAACTTGGCTACTAAACTCAATACATTAAATGAGAACTGACGCAGACAACGACATTGAGATGTGTTCTCAAATTGCTTGTTAGAGTTATGTAAAAATTATTGAACTGAAATTAGTTCTGGTCGATGGTCCGATGGTCGATCCAAGCTGCATTATTTATCCTTCCAACTGCTCATGCTTGGAGGATTTAATTAAACATTAAGCGTCACCCAATACTTTTAATTGATACGTGCAAGACTATATAACTTAAGATTGAATAAACAGAATTGAGGCCTTGAAGGATCATCTTACTATATTAGCTCTCCAAATATTGATGCATGTATAGCAGTAGTATTATTGAACAGTATTTATGGAAGAGAAAGGATAAACTTTCTTCGATTAAGCTGCAGGTGGTCTTTTGGAATAAAGGGATATTTTTTTGAGAATCCTTTGTTGAAAAAACATTCCCTTTATTTCCCACGACTCAATAAACCAAATGTATAATATTAAGCCCTTTTGTAAATGCTGATGTTGATACTGCATTACTTGAAACCACTTTTCATTAAGTGCTACAGACTCTCAAAAGTTATTATTATCAATCACTTTCCCTGATCAAGCAGTTTGGTTGGCAAGCCCACACAACATAAAAACAGACACTAAATCATGATTACTTGTTAATGTTTGTTTATAGAGAAAGGGAGTAGGTACTACATGAATGAATGTTGTGGTAAATTAATAGTGTCACCGCTTCCATAGTTCTATCCTGTTTCTGGTTTTTGAGATAAAGTGCGGTGGACTGTGTGTGTTTGCCTTTTAAGTAAAAATTGAAATGTCAAAGTTCACCCACTGAACCCACTTTAGTGGAGAATTTGATTAAAATAGCAAATGCAGACGTGTACCTGAGGATTCTGTAATCCTAGGTGATGAAATTTTCCATGAAAATGTGATGAGTAGCATGGAAGAGAAGTGAAAGCGACATTATTTTCTCGATAGAAAGTTTGGCTACTTTGCTTACACAAGCTCACTGGAAAAAATCGATGAGGATGTATAGAGCCCGGGCAGGGCACCACAAGAGAAAGTACAGATCGAAACTCAAGATGTACCCAGCGAACAACCTCGAATACATCCTCAGTTCTCAACTTGAGAGGAGACCAGATTCAAAGGTACTTCAAAATACAAAGTGATACAAGAGACAAATGGCTTCAACCTTTCTAACTATAAACATTCCTTATACACTAATATATATACCATGAGCAATATATAATATATTGTCATACTCATTGGTTTGACTACAAAATGGTCATCAACAAAAGGATCTCTATATAGATGAGTCAAATCTCATTGTTTCGTTCGGGGAAAGACAAGATTCATGCAATTCAACCATATGCAGTTTTAAGTGAAAGTTGAGAACTTTTTGTGAACATTTTATGAATTATTGACCTAATCTACATATCATATAGATTATACGCTATTTTAGCGGTTATCAAGAAACCTATTTTTATTCAATATTTATATTGTGGGGGAAAAAATTAGATTTCTGTAAAATTCCAATAATAAAATAACGAGTAATTTCATACCTTATAACATAGCAGGGTACAGCAAATTGCATTACAATAAAAAGTGTTTGGGTGAAAGTCATAAATAAATCTCAAAGTTGATTTGTTTCCTCGAATAGAGTTACTTTTGATATAAAATGATGTTGAAGTTGAATAAAAGGTGATTGGTGACAGGAAACAATAAACCATCGTTTGTATGTTATCTTATAACTTTCTTTCACCGATTCTACCTTCTTTTTATCACCTTTGCCATCGTAATGAGCTTTCCTCCAATAGATCCTTCCTCCGATAAGTTGATTAGTGAAGTAGTGGCTAATACAACCTCTTCTATTTCTTATTTTGATGCTACTCCAAATCTAAATCATGCAATCAATTTACCCGAACCAGAAGAAACGACCACTAGTAGTAGCCTACAACCCACGCAACATGAGGATCTTATCAATTCATATCCAAATGATGATACTACAAATATTCCACCTGGGTCTAGCATTACAAGGTAAATTAGTACTTTAATCCAATTAATTGGGTAATATATATTTATTATTGGATATATCAAAGACTATGTATATGCATTCTACACATAATGCTCTTGGATATTCCTCCATTACATATGTATATTGTTATTTTCTTATTTATTTATTTATAACTTTTCCTGTTTATCCTTCATCAAATCTCCTTTTCACTGCATAAATCAACATCAATGAATTTGATTACAAGGCTTTATCATAAGTATCATGAATTATCTACTTTGTATGTTAATTTCATCCTATGAGATGGGGTAATTGTAATTATTATGGTTCTAATCAAAGGAGAAAACATATAAATGTGATCTTTGTGTTTGTACCCTTGGACCACCACTGTGTAACAAATATCTGTAATTTCAGGGTGTATAAAAAATGCGCATCAAATGGGAGTCTAGCAGTGTATGTAGGGACAAGAACCCTTACAGTAGAAGGACTTCATTTAGAACCATTGAAAGGGGTTTTGGTTTTAGACAAAGACTCATTGAACCAAAATGTATCACCAAATTTTAGAATATGGGGCCAAATCACGCTTACATTTCGTTACGGAAGAGAAGATGAAGAAGTGCTTGGTCTTCGTTTTTGTAATGAAGCAATCCTTGCATTAAAACAATTGTGGCCTCCAATGACTGCTGAAAATGCTGAAAATTTGCCTCTCCAAGAGGAAGAAGATGAATTGACCCCATTGCAGGTATAGATTCCTCATACTTTATAGGACTTATTGAAGATATTTTTGACTTTAGGTGGTATTACTTGAAAGAATAAATGCATCTTCAAACTCCGCATCAATATGTTCCGTTGCATTTACATTGTGTGCGGGACCTGTTGGGTTAGGAAGTTTTCCACCGCCACCAAGTGTTCTTTTGGCACCCGCAAAACCTTACAAAGGGCAAGCAGCTTTGATTTATTTTGAATAACGTTGTATTTTAAATTATATTCTATATTGCATCCATTATATTTACTATTTCAGATCACCAATTGGAACTATTTATGATTTACGAGTCTATGCTTGTGAGTATCTCTCCATTTATTGCTTATTCATGAGCTTTGATTGTTTGCACAAGCAATGGCTAGGGCTTAGCATATTTGTCTACTCTTATAAAGCGATTGTCTGCCTACACACTCTATTGACTTTCTCTCTTTATAAAACAAACAAAGACTAATAATAATAAGGATTTATTTTGATTTGCAAAAACAAACTTTTTCCCCATTGTTGTTTTTCCTCATGATCCTCCTATTTATACATTTATTTAGCTGAAAGACCAGAGGAGAGACCTCCAAGAAGAAACTTAATTCGACTTGCTCTTCGTGCAGTGCAAGTTCCAAACCCAAGCCATGAACATCATCTACTTCATGGCTCTATTGAATCTCGTCCAACTTTCCTTTCTAGAGGAAAAATTAGACTGTCTTGTGAATTGGATAAAGCTGCCGTCCGGTACGGTGAACCATTACAAGTTAAAATTATCGTGCAAAACAACAGTAGAAGTTCTATACGAAGGATAATTGTGAGCAAAAAACTCCATGATGGATGAGTACTTGTGTAATAATCCATATTGTTGTGACTTTCTCCAGGTTTCATTAATCCAGCAAGTTGACGTATGCATGTTTACCTCAGGAAAGTTCAAAAATGTTGTAGGTCTAGTGGAAGATGCAGTAAGCAAACTTTTTTTCTTTTAATACACATCTACAGATACTACATACATACATACATACGTACAAACACAAATAGAAGCAAGAACTTTTGAGGATTATAGTAGTCAATTTAAAGTTGCTTCTTTGTTTAAATTAGGTAATAAATGTCTTGGCCTATGAGCAATATAGTGTTTTACTTAATTAAACATAAGGAATTTAGGCTCTAACCTATGTACATATGTACGTCATCAACTTTCACCTTTCCTTTTCTCAGATATTCATTGTTCCTGGGGCGTCGTGTCAAAAGAAGTATAGTTTGACCTGCCAGCGAGGCCCTGCACGTCAATGGTTGGCTTTAGAAGAAGCTTTTGGAAGGGAACCTATCCTTGCTCCTTCAACATCCTTGATGGAAAATAATGGAGAAACAATCCTAGAGCCTCCTGCCCCTATTCAAAAAAATTCACCAAATTCTCGCAACGTTTTTGCCATTATAGTCTCGTACTATGTGAAAGTAAATTGAATTCCTCTTTCCTCCAATCCCTATAACTTTCTCTTTGAATATTTGTTGATAGGCAAAATTAGTGCTTGGGGGCTTATCACTGTGCCAAAACGTCAAGGTGCCATTTATTCTCCTTCCACCTTTATTTCCTGATGATCCCGACCCTTATCCAAGCCCTAGGGAAGGAATTAATCCAGTGGATGAAACTGATAGAATAATCATATCTCCGGAAAATCCAACAGAACCACTCACTCAGAGATCAAATCAAGATCAAATGGAGCAAAATGCTGAACCAACCTCAACCTCTTTGACTCAAACAATTTTAGAGAAAGAAAAACATCAATAACGATAACTCATATCAACTTGCGGCTAGAATTTTGGAAAAAACAACAACAACGAAAGGTAAATCAAGGGGATTGAAGTAAAAGAGTCAGAGAGAGGGTTAAACGGATAGTATATATGATGGAAAGGCTGAGAAATCGAGCTATATATTATTTATAAAAATATGAGGGACGGGGAGTAGAAATATTCAATTATCTAAATAGCACGGAATCCCTTCACAAGACAAAGAACCAAAAATCTAAATGAATGCTGTGAGAGAATTCTCATCTCATCCATCAACTTCATATCTCTTAAGAGGAACTCAAAGAGCAATCCATTACGCTTACCTACAAAACAACCTTTCTTCAATGAAATCAATCACATCTCAAATACAGAGTAAATCAATTTTCTAATTATTGGGTTGGAATTGTATTTGTGGGCAAATTCAGATTGATACAAATAAACTCTTAGTGACCAAAAGAAAACTGGGATTATAATAAGTTATTTATCAAGATTTACAAAGACAATTGCACGTATATATATATATGTACATATACACGGTTTTGTCGTTGCCAGCTATAAATTTAAACATGACTCAATCACAAAACAGGAAATATAAACAAGGATGAAATTGACCATTGTCAAATTTACGACCTAATTTGGCAATAAATTGAAAAGAATCAGGAAATTAATGCTAGAGTGGTTTGAGTTTAAGTAGTTTCTTGAATTACTTTAGCACTACCCCGTATATATACCTTGTAATTTAATTCATACCTTGGGTGGGAGAATTACACAGCAATTCATCATCCTTTGAGAATCAAAATGTTAGCTATACATGCAAAGTGACCATGTGCATCCAACATAGATTTTTAAATGACCAATTGTTAAAGGTCTTCGTGTCGTGGTGATGTTACAAAAAAGCATACAATCCCTGCATAACGACATGAAAAAAAATCCTCCTACACAGCAAAGCATTCGAGGTCAGCATCAATTTTTATTCTCAATGAACGTCTGATGAATGCTAATCAAGCGTGATGCCACACTGCTTTTATGCCACGCTCAAGATGGGAAAAAAATCCTCATTTCATTCACTTGTTGCTGATGATAGTAAGAGGCTCTTGTATATTGAGGCTTCTCTCAACTCCAGCCATTGTTGGCCTGTGGGCTTAAGTCTTTAAAAACAAGGGGATGATGGGATGTGATGATCGTCTTACAATAATCCAGCAACAAGAATCCAAGACAGGTTGTTGGGTGGACGTGTGGAGTGGATTGAGTACTAAAGTAATTGCAATGAAAAGTTTTGTCATTCTTTTGATTGTCTTTTTATTCTTTATATTTGTAAGGTGATACTGTCTGCCGTTCAAGTCAAGATTTCATGAATGAAATAATGATAATCAACAAAGCCTCAGCATTTTATTGTTTTAACAAATTATTCTCAACTTTTCATTGGAGAGAGGGCAACCTCCCCAGAAAAAAATACTTTTAATCATTGATTACAAGAAAGTCAATGATTTGGTTTTTTCTTATCTTCAAATCTCCATCAACTTCTGCATGGGGCCTTAGCTCAGCTCCAGATTCATTTTGGGAGTTTGGATCCTTCTCAATGATAGAGAAGTTTGGCTTGAATCTTTTATTATTATGAATCATACATTTTATTGGATGTAGCATATATTCATCCGATTTGTTTGTTGGTAATCTGCAGGGCAGAGACAAATACGAAGCTGGGTAATAGTAGCTTGTCTAATTTGGGAGCTTTTCTGTTCTCAAATGAAAGGGATGAAAAGGGGATGGGATGTAGATAAGTGATTTAAGTGTCCTTTTTCAACTTAATGGTTTACTTACTTTCTACACGATTTTAAATCATTATAAACACTTTGAGTACAAGCACCGTTGTTCTTCTCATTTGTTACATTGTTGTTTGGTATTCAAGGTGCATGTTACCTAAGTTTTCAGCTGCAGCAAGATAACAACTTTGCTAGAGGCTCACAATGAGTCAGGTAGATGAAGAAGAATCAGTGAAAGAATTTTCAACAGACTCATCAATGGATAAAAATTTCCTCTTCCAATCAAGTGACAAGACATGGATTTATCATTGGATACCATTGCATTGTTGCAAGGAATCTTTTAATATCTTGTACACTCATTTATGAGACTTTTTTTCAAATCTTGTTATTCCATTGTTTCCTCACATTTTTTGAAGCCCGAAACCAAAAATAGGACATTGCAGGAAATGCATGTACAACAATGTAAAGTCCTATATTGCCTCTTTCCCATCCCAATAATAATAATAAGTGACTCCTGTACATCATTTCTTGTTTGATAAACAATATTTAATAAACAGAGAGCAGGACTTGCTGTATGTTGTGTTATTTCAAAGGCTGTTTGAAGTGGTATGGTGGTATGATGATGAAAGGGACTTTTTTAAGTCTTTTGGGTCGAGTGAGAAAAACATGTATTGAGTTGACAATCGTTTTCAAGTCCTTTCTATTATTTCTCTGTGGTTTGCCTAGTAATTTATCAACTGTCCTCAACCATTCATCCATAAATAGATGTGAAAGACTACTGGATTTGCTACCTCTCATCAATCAACAATCCACCCTGCTATGTCGCTATAGGGTGCGAATTAATTTTAAACAAGTCCCACTCTCACAATATCAAAAATCAATCAGCCATTTTTCTATTTTCTGAATAGATCACCTCACTCATGAGATTTGTATGACGCATTGTTTTGAATCTAATGACTATAGCGTTTGATTGAGGGATTTCAGGTACCGAATATTTCCTTCATACGTTGAGCTGTTTGTGGGATTCCATGTAAAATCAGTCCACTCCCTGTGTGGCAAAGTTATAGTTGACAAATAAGAGGAATTGTATTTGGGACAAAAACGAGATTCCTAATAACGCTGCCCCTTTTTGAAGGATGAGCTAATCTTTATGTTGTTATAATCTTTTATCTTAAAATATTCATTACTTAATAAAAAGGTCATCAGAACTACATAAATAAACAACTTGATTCAGTCAAGGTTTATTATTTTATTAATTTAAGAAGCCAGGTGTTATGTTTGTCATTCTTATGAATGAATGTGACTTTCTTAAATCATCCATAATGTGGGGGAGAGTTGTCTGTAAACTTCAGATAAGAGAACTAAACAAGATGAAATAACGAGTAATCTCTAACTGCGTATATTATGTCCCTTTTGCTGTTAAACTAATGAAATGATATCATTCCTTCTTATAATTTTAGGGAAGAGGGAATCTTTGTGGATTTCTTGAATGAAACAAGTAAAAAACCTTTAGGTTCTTTAGGCTATACGTCCATTCATGCAATCTGCACCAACCAGTCCCACCAAATACCAACAAAAACATAAAATCTTAGTTTGGTTTGAATTACCAACTTGCGAGCAAGCATTATTAACACTTTGAATCAACTCCCAAAAGTGAGACAGCTTGCTTAATTTATATGCAAACCAACTTATCTTATATACCTTATGTAATGGTGCTAAGATAAAGAGTTAACACAAGATTTCTTGATTTTAATAATAACATCTTATATATTCTCATTCGATGGCATTTTATAGCACATATATAGTTCTTAAATTAATAATAATAATAAGCTCAAAAAACTGCTCAAGCAAAATAACAAAATAACAAAAAAATATTGAGAAAAACAATTAATTTTTACTTCTGCTCAAAGAAGCAATTTCAATTTAAATGAAATATTATACAATTACATTTATTGGTAACGCTGACTGATCATAACTCCTGGTCCCTGTTCATATTATTATGATTATTATTATTACTTGTTCCATCATGTGAAAGAACCAAGCCAAGAAATGTAAATCAACAAAAGTACAACTCTTAATTTTGAGTGTTACCTTTGTAAATCACTTTTTAAATAAGGCTTTGAGAAACGAGCTTGTTTTTTCTTCTAAAATAATATTGCACACGTTTCACCCTTTGATTACTTAATGAATGTTTTGCTGGCAGAATTTTAATATGATTTTATCATCACATCATTCACAAAGCTATTACCATGTTGATCTCTCTCACCTCTTTTTCTTTATTAAAAATATAAAAGCGTAATTAGACTGAACCAAAGTCCAGTTGATATAATAACATAGCCTCTTATTGGGTGTAACAAGAAGGACAGGAGGGGTACATTGGCACTTTTGCAGAGATTCATTAGCATTCCTTGATGACCGTGGAAAATCAAGAGTACAAAATACAAATATTTAAATGAGACACAAACGTCAGGGGCTCATTCATTTAAAATTATTATGGCACATGATCAGAATTCACAGGTCTTCTTTACCAATTAAACTTAATTAAACAATAAAAGAAAAAATTAACAAATATTAATTACTGCTACCTGTACTCGTGGTAAAATGAGCTTGATTGTTATTGCTGCTATTATTATTCTTCCCTTGCTTTGGTAAATGACGCTTCATATGAAGGGCTAGATGATCTGATCGAGCGAAACTTCGATCACAAACTTGACATTTAAAGGGTTTGGCTCCCGTGTGTTTACGATAGTGTCGCGTCAATTCATCCGATCGAGCAAAACGCCATTGACACTCGGGCCAATGGCATCGATATGGCTTTTCTCCTAAAAACACAAAAACAATCATAAATTGATGAAGGAAATAAAGAGTTATCTGATTTATCGGAGAGGGAAATCCATAAAATTCTTAATTTAAATGAGACTTTATGCAGGCAATTAAAAGGAACGCTTTTTTTGATGAACTAATCAAACACTGTAGAAATCTATAGAGCTTATGTACAAAAGGTATTAAAATGTTGATAAAGTTCGTCCCCTTTAAACCGGTTTGTTAAAATCATCTTTATTTTGTTGTTCTACTCATATACCACTGTCTAAATGAATTCTTAACTTAATCAATGTTATTCTGTAGTATCATGTGGGGAATCAAATTGGAGACATGAAGTGCAATCAAAATCAATAATTTTCCTTCAACTTGGTAATAAAGTTTGGCGATCTCTCACGACTTTATATCCTTAAAGACAATCATTTCCTTGTCCGGTAACCCTTGCATGAGGAGTTGGAGAAAAAAAAGTTGATGCAGATGCAGGTAGGGGTGATGCAAAGTATTAAACAACAAGGATTGTTTGATTCCTTAATTATTGCTCTGTCCATAAATCTAGTGAGTTTTTGAATCATTTTAATTGTGGTCCAAGATAAATAGAGTTTAAGATCAATCCAGATTGCAAGCAATTATAGCTATCAAATGAAATATTGAAATGAAGATGGGTAAAATTAATGATGATGTTCGATTACGTAAAATTGATTAGTTTTTGCAAAGATGCAACTTGTAATTAGATGGAACATTCCTAAAGCTTTTTAATAATCCTGTTGATTGACCTCTGAGCTTAATTCCAATCTCATCTCGTCGACAACAATTATTGAGGAGAGTGAATGGCATGCTCACGATAGATGAGAAATATGAGACACTGAAAACAATGGTGAAGTGAAAGTAATAATAAATGAAATGAAAATGTAGTAAATGGGGCAAAGTGAAACTTTCTCCAAGAATCAATTTTTCTATGTACATAAGCATACAGTGTCATAAGATAAGGTTGATGCTATGATTATAATCAATGGAGTCAAAGATCAAACCTGTATGGATCCTTTGATGAGCTTTCAAATGAGAGCTTTTTGTATACACTTTGGTGCAACCTGAGGAGGAAGAATTATGAGGATATTTGCTATTATATACATACTTACATACATGATGTAAAGGAAATATATACCTTACCAGGGTAATCACAATGATGAATCCTTCTTTTCTCCAGATCCGGATTATTTCTACGATTGTATTTTGGATTGCTTTGAACTAGGCAAGTTGTTTCTGTGCTTTTAAGGCTGGAAGAATCACCGGAAGATGCAGAAAGTGGTGGGGTGGGTTGTATCCTTTTATCTAAAGATCCTTTATAATACGGTGGGGGTGGGGTTCTACGACTACCATGATCAGAAGGAGATTCTGCAACTAATTTTGAAATACACAGAGTTTTGATATAAGTACATACACCAATTCAAGAGTCCTGCTGGTGATTAAATAATTACCTGACTCATGTAAAGTTAAATTGGACGGAGGATAATTTCTTTGTAATGATGAGGGTTCGGGATGAGAAGGATATGTCATTTTAAATGCAGGATATCTGTACTGATTTTGTGAAGGATTATTCTCAGTTGTTACACCCATACAAGGGACGGTGTACTGATGAGATTGTTGTTGCCCAATCTCTTCCAACATCATGGACGATATTGTGTTATTACTACAACTAAAATCTCCTACAAACATATCTTGATTATTTGCTGGTTCTATCTTGACAAAATCTTCCCATGGAGGAAGTGTCATAGGATTTGGACGGAGAAAGTTATTGTCGTCATAAAATTGGTGGCCGGAAATTTGAGTGGTGGGATTTATATTTATGTTGTAAGGTGATTGATGCATCATTTGAGTGGAATTTGGAGCCATCACTCTTTGATTCATAAGGGATTGAGGTAAATTCTCATGAGGGAGCATTATTGACACCTCATCTCGTTTTATTCGTTGCTTCTCATAACAAATGTCCAATTCGCTTTTATCCTGAAAAGATTAGACTTCAATCTCATCCTTTCTTTATATTTCATATTCAAGCAAGAATAATAAACATAAATACATACTCCTTTTTTCTTTATCCTTAGCAAATGGAGACATTTTTACTCATTAAAATGTCTGCAACTAACTGGACAGCTCAATAATGAGGCTCTATATCTATGTATGCATGTCTTTGGGAAAAAAGTTAAAACAAGCGTGAAATTGTGAGACAACTTTTCATAATCTTTTTTTAAAAACCCAAATAGCCATCATTGAAGAAGTTGTTAAAATCAATGAAAGGGTTAAACTTTGTTCATTCATTGAAACAAAAATCTCTTCTGTCCTTCATCATTATGACATTTGAGAAAAGAGGAAGTTTCCTGCTGTTCAACTTGTGTCATCTCATTCTTCTCTCTTAACTAATCCCTATAAACTAAAGCACTTGTACTTTACTGCCTATTCAACCATTTGATGAATGAATAGAGTCTCCGAAAACTCATTTAAGAACTGCATGTCCAGAGATGATCAACAAGTGCAATGGGGGTATGGGATTTGATGAATTTTATGCTTTTTTTATTGCATCTAAACCAACCTGATGAGATTGATATCCAATGTCATATGGATTTGAACCAACATTACCAATGTTTGAGTTTATATTGACGGCTTGGCCGCCGATGCCATAGGTTTGGCTATCCAGAATGGATGAAGTTGGAGTCAAAAGGTTTGGCACTATTTGATCATCTTCGGGTAACTCCATGCAAAAGGACATTGGACAACTACCAGTATCCATAATTACATCTGCATACTCCACAATTCTCATCGCAGCACTATTTCAATTCATATCCACATTGCACTTACTATAATTTCACAATTGCTTTCTCCACCTACTACTACATGCTAGCACTATGTACTATTCCTTGTGTTCAATTACTTATTTTATACAACCTCCCCACAACCACATCTTTCTTATTCATGCTCTTTGTTGTATTCTTCATTTACCAAAAGGGGCTAAAAGTTGAATAAGGAATACATTGAATCCTCAGATCCAGTGTGTGATGTTGTTGTTTGATTTTGTTTCCCTTTGACTGTTTATTTTTTCCTTGTTGTACTGATGGGCCAAACGTCTCATAACCTACTGAGGGTGAAATGGACAGTGAATTGGCTTATCTTTTGTGGAGGGAGAGATGAACAAAAAATATTTCTTGAATGAATGGTGTCCTGGAGAAAACTTGTTTCTTGATCTTCAACCCATCTCACTCACCCCTTTGAACAATGTGAGCCAAGTGGGCAACAATCATACATAACATTGCTCTTTAGACAATCTTTCAAGGGTGGTTGTGGTCGGTTGAGGTAATAATAGTGTATTATTCCATTAGAAGCTACAAAGATACGTTCATACGAACTACGTCGTTGTATTGCACAGGTGTACATGAGCAAAATATTTTGAATCAACAAAACCCAGCATACAGAATACCACATCTTTCTAAACTTGTTGTGTATCCCATCTTCTGAATGAAGAGGAGGGGAAAAGATGTTAAATAAATGTAATTCTATCTTCTTCACTGATAATTAACAACACAAGACTTATGAGACTTGTACCATCAACCCAACCACCCTGAAGAAATATCCTATAAATCTCATCTCATTCACAAAAATTTCAACTTCTCACAATGACCTAAACTGACCTTTTATGTATTTTCAACTTGTATATATTTGTCATAATGTTTTCAAAATCTCAACTCTTTGGTCACATTTTATATAATCAAAATCTTTATAGCCATCCCAACACCTGCCACATCTCTTGTTCTTTCTCTAATTAATGCTTATTGTACACATCAAACGGTGTAAATCAATGTCTATTGTCACCTTGTTTTTTTGTGCACTTGTAGTTTTACTAACAAAGATTATTACCATCAAGCTATTAGTGGTGCTTAAATTTGAGACTTCATTTTTGCTTCTTCTTCTTCCTTGGGAGGATTGTATTTAAAAGATGAATTGATTTTGTTGAAATATTATTAATTAGTGAGTCACTCGTTGTTGAGTGTAAGGTGATGCATAATAATTAATAGATGAAATGATTAAGTAAACATGTCAAGCACAAAGCACTTATGGCATTTTACCTCCTATGACGTTATATGGCCATTGCATCTACTCAAACATTGAGAACTCTCTTAAGCAAGCTGCAAATCAAAGTCAATTACTTTTGGGACGAGACAAAATATTTTTGATGACAAGTTGTTCATGATTTTTCGTGCAAGTGTGAGAGCGAGTTCATCAATTCATATTTATAACTAGACAATTACAAAGTAATTGTGGTGGCCAGTGTGGTCCCAAATCCAGCAACACCCCCCAACCACATTTAGTACAATACATCTTCAAAATTATCATCGTAAAATTTTATGAACTTGTACCACAACCTTTTATCATTTCCCATAGCATTTAATATC
>JAAOWG010000474.1:0-17593 GCA_036491945.1 Paranurophorus simplex
CCTGGGTTGAAATAAACTAGAGAAATAAAAAGGCTTATTGACTTGCTGATGTTTTGCTTGGTTGACTCAAAATCTCTCCACTTTTTTTCTCAAAAGATCCAGACAAACTTTTGAAGGATTCTACCAAGATTTTACTCAAAAGATTAAGTTGCATAATTTTGTGATAAATAAGGAAGCTTAATTCAGTAGACCAAAATTTTCAAGTTTTTGAGGTAAGGATGATGACGATGATCATGGCTAGTTAGAAATTGTGATGCTACTTTTTACAAAGTTTGAACCATGTGATATATCTTTTTGTGTGAACATGATTATGTCATTTCAGCAATTTCAGCTTTAAAAGAATCGTGTTTCTCTTGAATGAAAGAGATAGAATGACAAGCAACTGACAAGGTGTATTATCCTTCTCTAACCACAATAATAAAATTCTTGTATTTGGTTTAATAAGATTTTATGAAGTGAGAAATGGCCACTCGGGGGAGTAAATGGAATCGAGTGCGTATTGCCAAATCCTCTTTTTAAGTGTGATGAGACCATTGGTTGCTTTGTATTTCTATCACTATCCTCGCATCATCATTAGATGTTCATGAGAAAAAGTCTATATTTGAGTTGAATGGGAGGTGATGGCAAATGGCAATGGAACGATGAAACGAAACTACTGAAGAAGAAGGGAAAGAATGTCTAACAGTCTATATGAGAATATAAAGAGAGATGAAAATGTCTCAAGGGACAACAACTCGTTTATTGCTGAGATTTCCGAGATTCCCCTCTACTTACGCTTGGCTCAGCTCATGAATAGCAAATAAAGGAAAACCCATTATCACGCCATACTGAATGAAGAGACGATTCTCACCCATCCACTCGTAGAATACCAAAATCTCCTTTTTTTACACACAAAATTCCTTTTACAGGGAGAAAGTCACTTATTTTATTTATAATGCATGCCTCACCATCACCATCACAAGATGACTGTCATCAAATTTTGAAGAGGGGATTTGGTGAAAGATATGATGAGCATGTAGGCCAAATATTATATTCTTTCAGTACTTTCTTCCAACCTGGGTTGAAATAAACTAGAGAAATAAAAAGGCTTATTGACTTGCTGATGTTTTGCTTGGTTGACTCAAAATCTCTCCACTTTTTTTCTCAAAAGATCCAGACAAACTTTTGGAAACTTTTGGAATAATCATTTTCCATTTTTATAGATGACGCTAAGCCGACTCTCAATTTCTTCACTTTCTCCACACACCTATAATAGCAAGTGAATGGAACATTTTGCAACAAATCCTGTACAGCACATCACATTTTTATTACTTTTTATTTCCACACACTTATAGAATACCAACTTTCACATTTCTTTATGCCGTCCAATATTACTTTTACTCAGAAATAAATAATAGTCATAGGGTAAAAAATATAGATTGAGTTTCTTCAAGAAACATGCTCTTTCTTACCCAATCTACCAGCGTTTGATTTCTCTATGTAACCACTCAACCTTGGTGTACTTACATCTTACAAGTGTGCTGGGAATAATGGGATCAAATGTGGGAAAAAGTGTGATACTGAGTTTATTTTGAGTTTACGTTTATGCCTAGTATAAAACTGAAATAAGCATGAAAATGAAAAGAAAGCATGCAAAAAATGTATAAAATTACAATGCATTTATCTGTATTTTTAGCTGATACATGATTCTAGACATTTAAATCTTTACAACATTTCTCGATTTCTCTAAGCTGTAATCCATTCTATAACCTTTTTTAATACGTATGTATGTACATACATTGACATATTTACATACTTGAAACCAAAAACATTGAAAAGTAGCCCTATGGGTTGTTTGTGTCAAAGTGCAATAAATGTGTTGGTTATAGTAAAACTAAAAGCTATTAAATGTTATGCATGAATGACGGAAGAAGTAGTTTATAAAGTGCCCATTGACCAACACTCTAGAGTGTCAAGTGGAACGTTAGAAGGTGTGGTTGAGCAGGGAGATCAATTAGTGTTTGGACAAGATGTGAGCAATTTAGAAAGGGAATTATTTTGCTCGTTTTGTTATTATTACACTTAGTCACCCAACGTTTGTGGTAAGTAATGGAGTAAAAGTAAAAGTAAGTGTGAGGGCAATCAGTGGCAGCCGTCCGACCCAATAGTTTAAACTCATTGTGTTGCTCATAAAAAGCAAATCTAGCGATGGTTAAGATAAGAGCCACGGTGAATAGCTCTTAATCGTTTATTGCGTCCCTAATGACCGTCCCGCATGCAAAACCCTTGTAGTTGAGATCTGTTTAGCCCTGTGTTTTACCCTACAAATGGATGTGAACAACAATTGGGGTTGTGGGGAAAAAGATACATATTATTTTTCTACAATATTGTACAGTATTGTGTTGCACTGCTGATTTTATTTCCCTTTAATTCCACTTCAATAGATATGATATTCATTTTATATATTTAAATATATATAGCCGAGTATAAAGTAGAGTAGTACGGAAATGGACAAAGTACATATACAGATTATATACCCTTACGACTTGATTCCAAGTGCGGAAGTCATTAACACATACAAACCGCACATGCTTTTTCTATACTTTAAGGCACTTTGTTTATGTCTACAACAGTTACAAAACTATGTACTCTATAATAATCACTTTAAATAATCATAACAAAGTAGTGACACGGTCTCGGATTTAAAACTTATGCAAACCCACTAAAAGTCTGACTCGAGATAAATTAAATGAACTTTCCATAGGTCACCCTGCTTAATTGCATCATCTTGCGCATTTACTTTCTCTAATGCTTATTATACTAGCTTCACTAATGCTTTACCCAAATCGTACATACAATAGTTTCATTTGGCTCATAAAATTTGTTTCTCTGTGCTTTCTTTCGCTCCCTCAATAGAGAGAAACATAAAACAACGTGAAATGAATGAAATAACTGTAGGAAACAGGAAATGGGTAAATTGTGTTTCTTCTTGAAACACACATTAGGTCTTTAAAAGAGAACAATAATAATAAAATAATCTTCCTTCTTGGTTCAGGGTAAATAAGCTTTTGCCATTAAAACTATTTCTATTGTCGTTGTCCTCTACTACTATATTACGCTATTTTCTAGATCGGATACAAGAGTTTTTTTAGAAAGGGGAAAAAGTACTAGAGGCTATGTATGTACTTCTATTCTACTTAAGGATAAAAGCTCTTTCTCTTAATTTCCCCAAAAGTAAGTTGACGACAGAATTGCACGTATCTGCTTCTGCGAGTAGCAAAACAACCATTAACTCTCTCCCTCCCGACAGCATTGTATAAAATTGAATCCGGAAGTCATTTGGCACACAAGAGAAGTATTGTGTAAATTGTATGTTCATTTTCCCTCTTTGTGTCGTCCAGTTGGAAAATCAATAATATAACATTTCTTATGGATATATCAACGGCATTTCCAACAAACTTTCTTTATTGACTACATATACAATTCTCATTAAGATCTCACTTTGCTTAATGCTTTTTGATATTGTTTACAACTGATTGAAAATACAATTAATTTGTTCGAATGCAAACTAAAATCTTATTTCACCAAATCTTTTACTCAATCAAATACTGTAAATGATTTTATTGAAGCTGGACCAATAAAGCAAAAAGTAAATTGTAATGGTCCATAATGAGAGGGTAAAATTTTGCTTTATTAAAAACATTTCATCTTCCACTCACTTTATGGAGCAATGATGTGTGACCAACTGAGTTAATTCATACATATTGTTAAGATGCCAATCATACACATCTATATAATATAATCACCTCTTTATGCACTTTATTTACTTGTGGACGGGTAAAGTATTTTAATACATGGGAAGTTCATCTTCATCATCTGTCACAAATATAAAACTTATTTTGATTCAAAGTTCATCATGTGAAAAAGGAAGGAAAGGGTTGAGAATCCTTTTTTAAAGCTAATTTGAAAAGGAAGGGATGATTAGGTGAAAATGTTATTAAAGCGAGTGAATGGAGCCGACATACTCATAAAAAATTGTATAATAATAATTTGTGAAGGTGTAGTTTATGAATGCTGTATGATTATTTTATGGGAATAACAAAAGTTTCATAAGGGTTTGT
Organism: Paranurophorus simplex; assembly: GCA_036491945.1. Lineage (NCBI taxonomy): Eukaryota > Metazoa > Arthropoda > Collembola > Entomobryomorpha > Isotomidae > Paranurophorus > Paranurophorus simplex. The sequence continues at coordinate 4,101 of JAAOWG010000474.1, forward strand.
ACTGGAGAGACGCTTACATGAGTATGAGAGTTAATGAAGCGTTAAACTCAAGAGGTGAACATTTTCATCATTTGTCACCAAAGAGAGATTTGAATGAGCTTTTGAATCCATAAATTTTGGCAACTCATGCTCTCTAATGAAATTGTAATTGACTTTTCTTTGTTACACACACTTAGTTCTGAGGGAGCAAGTAAATCCCATCCCATATAATTATCATTAATAAACTCTCACCCTCTTCATTATTATTCACTGTTCGGCAGTATGACGTGTGAAATGCACCGGTTATAAAATAGTTAACGTTTTAAAAATGATTAATGAGCATCACCTTCAATTAATGACCAATTTTCATATCAAATTCTCATAATGTCTCGATTAATGGGAGACAGGTCTATTATTAAACTGTTTTTCAGGACTGCTACTGCATTCATACTGTATCTATTTATGCATAGCCGGCAGACTCATATTTTTATTATTTTTCTACCTGTCATTCCGTCCTCTTAATTAAACCTTTTCAGAGTCAAACTCACTTGTTTTTGCCATTACATACACATTTTAAAAAGTTTAATGCTGCACTTCTTTCAGACTAAACAGTTATTCCAAGGTTTATTTTAAATTCAATAAACCCAAACGTCATTGTCGCATAATTGTGTCGCCAGATTATGATGAGATGAGATTCCATTTTATATTTTTAATATTGCAGATTATAATGAAATGATTAATCCCTTCTGTGATACACCCTTCTACTACTGAACGAGCTGAAATTATTCAAAAGATCCTTCTTGGGTAATTTAATCTCTTATTGTAGTTTGTAATAAAGATGAAGTCTTCAAGAAAAATGCTTTAGAATTCTTTGGACATATTATTATGATGAACAAATGGGGACAAAGAATAAGTATGATAATTATTTCTCTTTTATGAATGAATTGTTCAAATTAATCTTATTGAAGAATGATATTGTGTCTTGATCATAATTTTCATTGTTCTAGCCATAATGCAATTTTTGTTACATTAAGCAAATTCTGTGTATAATTACAGGGGATTGTTTTTGAATGAATAAATGAATAATTTTCTATGTGGATTATGTAGTCCAACCTAAACGAAGTACAAAGATGTTAATTAAAGCGAGAAAAGTGAGATTAGAGAAGCGATGGAGAAAGCACTTTAGACATCCTCATGCCTAATGACAACAAGAGCGAGTTGTGAGAGGAATTACATTAATTTACATTACAACATTGAGCTCCTTCCACTTTCTATGAATATAATAGGTTGTGATAATAGCTCTAATTTTGTGGGTGTGGCAGTGGTATGGAATCCAATAAGAATAAAATAGCAGGCAGTTGGATGATGGAGTGAAATGGATTCAAAAGAGAGTCTCTCTCTCTCTTTCCTTTGATCTCTTCTCACAAAGTAAGTGGGGTGATTAAGAAGACAGTTTTCAATGCTGTATAGCACATACTTGGTCATATGTATATAGGGTGTAAAAGAAGATAAGCTGAGATTGAGAGAAAGGGAGAAAGTTAAAGTAGTAAATTGTAAATTGAGTGCTGCCTTCCCATGAGAAAATATAGTGGCTAAAAGCCACCATTTTCTTCAAGTCTAGATGATGTGACAAATTGGCCAATCTCTTGGTTAATTCGGGTGGAAATGCGACACGTCTTTCCTTCCTCTGTAAACCGAAAAAGATTTGACACTCTCAGGATGAAAGGCATCCCACTTGGGAAATCACTTCCGAATAAAACCCGCCTTTCCCCACGCCTACCAATTGCATATTGTTCAATTTGGCCTGCGCTTCAACCGCATTATCTACTCCATCCAACATCTATTTAGCTCCCACTTTTTATATTGATCCAAAGATAAGGTTAGAGAGATTGGTCAAATATCAAGGAAAAGATGCATAAAAGTGTACCACTGTTTTTTTAAACAAAGCCCGACCAAGTTCCAACCAAATGGTATAATATTTATATCTTGCAGTACTTCATCCTTTCTACAAATTATTACAAGGTACGGTACGGAAATGGAGTCAACATTAAAAAATGTTGAATTTTAAACAAACAGGGAACAAATAATTAAGTCAAAACTTGGAGTCAAGATGTTGTGAATGAATTTCAAGCTCTCGATATGAAGACTTTTAATTCCATAAGTCAAACGACCTTTTGCAGAACGTTATAAACAATGCAACCGAATAATCAGATTAATATGGCATCATATCAATATTTTTTATTTCAGTATTTTCGTCGTACTCTTACATGTAAGTACGTATGTAAATAGGCTACTTAAATCCGCTTTTTGGGACGATCCTTGAGTTGTGCTGTGAGATAATAAAGTTTTTTTTGCAAAATAATTTTCTCTTTTATACTTTCAACAGGAAGACGTCAGTTGCGTCCGTTGCCCCTATGACAGATGAATTGACGCTTTGGTGAATGATTATAAGTTTAAAATAACCTGTAAAAAAATACGACATACGACTGCTAAGATTAAGATTGCATGCTTTTTAATAAATGCAGTTCTGAAAGAGACTTGCCTTGACGTCCATATAATATTTGTGATATTTGTTTATTATATTTGAACATCAGATTTATTTCTGGTCGCACCGGATTCCAAATTGTGATTGATATAATCATGAATGATGAGTATACTTGAGGAACTGGCTCATTCACGAAACCCTTATAGACCTAAGCCATTCCATTTTTTTGACTATCGATACTTGCAAACAACCGACAACTCTGTAATTGCGTACATATGCATTATTTACATTTTTGAGAACAATATGTCAGGTGCAAGGACAATACGAAGCTGTACAGAGGTTTTACATATTTTATTCTTTAAAAAAACAAGATTTCGGTTAAATGACAAATATAATTATTTTTTATTAGCTTTGATTCTTTGTCTGCTTGTTTTTCCAGGCCGTTTAGCTCCGGAAGATTTTCCTTTTCCAAATTGTTTACCACCACGATTACGACCCACACCCTTAGTTCCTCTTCTTCCTCCACTGCTACCTTCATCAAAAGTATCTAAACTTTCTCTAGTATTCCATTTTGTTCCTTTCTTCTTTCCACCATAGCCATATTTTTCATTTTTATTTTCCCTTCGTTTATTCACACGTCGTTCCTCCCCACGACCTCCTCCCTTGTCTCCTCTTCGTCCGGAACTTTTTTTTTCATCCAAAAAGTCCAAATTTCCACCCTGCCCTTTCCTAACTTTTTTGATACTCTCCATCATTTCCTTCTTTGCCTTCTGTCGTTCTTGCATCACTTGGATTTGTGTTTGTTTTCCAAATTTCTTTTGATCTCTAAGTTTCCTAACCTTTTCTGCACGCTCTGCTGCTGTTTGCTTTTTTAAAAGGACTTGTGCAACTTTTTGCATGTGAGAATCAGTCTTTGCCATTTCTGCAAAGTAATCTTGCGGTCTTTTTGTTGGGACTTGCATTTCCTTTAGTCTTGGAAGGCATGTTAATATGGCTTGTTGAGCTTGCCTGTAAAATCCCATCTCCCTCACAAAATCATTGTGAATTGGATCCTCCTCAATATTCTTTAAACTTGGTTGACTACTCCTTGTAGTTCTTTGATTATTAATTGATTTAATTTCCCTTGAACGTTTCCCCTTGTGATGATCCAATTGTACGGCTATTTCAGGGGCTAGGGGAGCCTCCTTATTGACAACATCAAGTCTTTCAATCCATCCAAAACTTTTTCCAAGCTTTATCTTCTCCAGGTGCATCTTGAGCATTGGTACATCATTTATATGGGGTTGGGATGGTTGGGGGAGTTGTTCCTGAAAATCTAAAAGTTTTCAATCACACCTCAAAACAATGTTTCAACGTTTTTACCATTTTTTTCAATAAATTTCAACAATATAAATGCGAAGCACGAGATTAGGGAACAAACCAAGAAACTCGCGGCTTTGGGTTTATTGATGTTTAATTATTTATTGATAGATGGCAGGGTATGGACACATCCTATCACCCCCATCATTCATGCACTATCATCATCCATCTATTTAAATACTTAAATTTAAATACCAAATAATTCATCATCATGGATCATTCATTGTATTTGTGCCATGTTTCGTAATTTCTTTCCTTTCTGTTGGAACTGAATGCCTTGCTTGTAAACTTTGTGAAGAAAAATCCCTCAAAAAAAAATATCTATTTAATGAGTACACTTTCCAACTCCATAAATCATAATTAAAATTTTAAATTATGTTTAAAGATGCGGAAAATAATGTGGATTTCCTAGGCATGTTCATTTTCTACATTGTTTTATGAGTGAGTATTGGCTCTGGTTGTGGCTGAGAGGGTTGAATTTCTAATTAAATAATTTCCAACAATTACATATTATTCCATTATTTAAATTAAAGGAGACAAGGCTATATAGAAATATAGAACGTTATATACAAAACCACAGTACAAAAAGCCACCTTTCTCTAACCAAACCCAACTCTCCCTTCTCTATATTCCAATTAAATACAAAATAATTGGGATCTAGAGCCTTTTGGAGTTGATATTATGGGTGGAGGTGGGAGAAGAACATACAAATCCCTCTCAACAGCTACAACAATTAAGGATTTAATCTGTTGAATTTAATTTCCAAAACTAAGCGGCTCCTCTCGTTTGTTCTTCTGTTCCAGGATTCATTGGATAAAAATGTAAAAGTCCAAGGTCCAACATTTTATAAACCTTTATAGTGACCTTTAGTGCCAGCTTTATCTTGGATTTTTTTGCAATGTCAAAAATTCCATACGAGCAGTAAGTACATATTTCTTCTATGTCCTATCCGTATTGTTCATCGTCCTTTTAAACATTGGCGTTGGATTTTATTACAATGTTTTACGACAACCAGTAAAATCCTCAAGCTGCATTGTCTCAAAACTATTTCCATCCCCAGTCTCTGTGTACATTCAAAACCTGTATAGTTTAATAATCATTGGTTGAAGTACGTGGATGGATGACAGGGTATGTTTAACTTTATCAATACCAAAAGATTCTTTTGCACTCAGTTGGAGAAAGGCGAGTGCAAAGTAAAGAAAATTATCATGCTCCATTATTTATACATATCTCTGGGAGTTGATATGTTGATATCAAAAAAAGCATTTTGAACCTCATATGTTCTTACACTTGGATGGTATTGGATTTAATAGAATGTGGAGTACATGATGATAATTATATAACCTATCCATATTGACCTGATCATTGAACCTACGACTACGTGGTCCTACAGTTGTGTGGACTACGGTCCAGATTGTACGATTAACATAAGTTATATCTTTTATGCATATGAGGATTTTATTGGATATTCCTTGATATCCACTAACTCACTTGTTGGTGATTGTAATACTTAGTTAGTAGTTGGAGCTTGTACTCCAACAATTCCCAGTTACAGATCAACTAAAGTAAAGCCAAAGGACAAGGGTTTGTTAGGGATTATTTTTAGATTATTGTAAATTAAAAGTCTAACCCTCTTGTGATCTTGGGATGAGCAAGAAGGGGTTGGAGGTTTTACTTGGGATGTAAATTTAAATTATGAAAATTGTGGACGTGATAATTTTCTCGAGTCTCTAAGAAATTGACAAATGCTTCTAGTAAATGTTAAAAACAAAGTGTAGCATCTTGTACTCTACTTAAACACTTGATTTATTATTGGGTGATAATTATTATATTATTGCGAAGAAAAGCAAAAAATGGTCGGGATAAGAAGTGAACGACGTCCCTTGTAAGTGACGACGTTAATTTTTTCCTTTGTGCGTTTAGCACCTTTTGCAACCCCTTTCTTATTGGTTCATTATTGTAAACTATGACTTAAACTTGTAGGCGTGGTTGATTAAATGTTTTGGAACTACTCAATATTACTTGCACACTGCCTAATTTCTGGTCAGTCTCTGAAACTGATCCATGCTTAGCTTTTGAAAGGATAGGGTTTCATTGCCATGTTTATTTTACTGATCAAACAAATGTTTATATTTCTCTTTTTAAATGAGTCCATATACCACTCCATTCCTTAATCAAAGGTATCCAATCCTAGTTTAAGTGAAATTCGTGCAAGGGTGAACAAATCTGTTTAAAGATTCAACTCAAATTATAATGAATTATTGTTTTTTTAGGCTGGCGGATTCCAGTGCCAGAATGTATGGTGACAACTCAACATCCGATGTTGAAAATATTCCAAAATTATGCACCTGTCAAAATGATTCATCAAATACGAAAGATGAATGCAACAATTGTAATGGTTATATTCCATCAACACGAACCTTATCAATCGTAATACAAGGTAAAGAGGGCTGCATTATACTCACTCACTAGCTATGGGAACTTTAAATTCAAATGCTCTAAAAGATTTCAAATTTTAAAGTTTTTTTTTGGTTTTGTCGTTTTTTGAGGGGCTGGTGAAAGTGCCTGCATGGCCATTTTCACTGGCTCATTTTAATTATAAATTAGTCAATAGTAAAGCAAAGTATAATCAAAATTTGAGATGGGACATAATAAATTAAAACAAGACAAGATAAATCTGTATTTGAATGCATGTACTATACTTTCAGATTCGGGGGAACATTGTCACGATAATGAGAATCAGCTTATGGTCGACAAAGTCGCAAGAAGAAAGTTGTGGATTGCAAGTATACTCTGTGTTATATTTATGATTGGGGAAGCAGTTGGTAAGTTTGTTATGATTACTTACATGTTCCAAACTCATTGCTTTTTCTTGCTACAGGAGGAATACTCGCTGGGAGTTTAGCGGTGGCAACAGACGCTGCACATTTATTGACAGATTTCGCTGGGTTCATGATTTCTTTATTTGCCCTTTACATTAGTGAAAGACCTGCCACAAAAAGACTGAGTTACGGGTATCATAGAGCTGGTAATTATTTTTAGCTAGTCACTCGTATCAAAGTGTCAGTGAATTGAATCCCTTTGAGCAGAAGTCATTGGTGCTTTAACGTCTGTTCTGTTAATCTGGGTGGTCACTGGGATTCTCGTGTATCTAGCGGTTCAAAGGGTGGTTGAGCAAGATTTTGAAATTGATGCTAGAATCATGCTTATAACTTCAGGAATTGGATTAATAGTCAATATCATGTAAGCTTTTGAGTTGTAAAATTTTTTCTCATAAAGAACTATTTTGTAGAATGGGGTTGACTTTACACCAGCATGGACACGGGCACTCTCATGGTGGTCATTCTTCTCATGGTCATAGTCATTCAAAGCAGGCTGAAAAAAAGAATATACAGCCTTCCAATGGGAATACAGTTTTTACAGTTTCAGCTGACGATGTAGAAAGAGGCGAGAATGAAACTGAAGAAAGCACCTCCTCTTGCAGCTCAACATCCGCTCCTGTTACATCGACTCAAAACATTAACGTTCGTGCTGCGTATATTCATGTTTTAGGAGACTTTTTACAAAGCGTCGGTGTATTTGCTGCAGCATTAGTCATTTTCTTTCAAGTATGGTTGACAACTATTTTGCATTGAAAATCGTGTGTATATAAATATATTCAACAGCCCAAATGGACAATCATTGATCCAATTTGCACGTTCTTGTTTTCAATATTGGTTATGGGAACAACTTTTGCGATTATCAAGGACACGTTAGTTGTTCTTATGGAAGGTAAGATTGGATTCAAATCAATTGTTAATTATTAATTGTTAATAATCAAAAAGGAGCCCCTAAAGGAATTGATTTTAATGAAGTTCGGGAAACATTGCTCAGTGTAAGAGCTGTTTGTAAAGTCCATAATTTAAGGTGAGTAAGGTATTGTTTCATAGAACTTTCACAAAGCCCATTCGCAATGCGAAAACAATGGAATGCAAATTCATTTAGCAGCACTGTTATTTCATTTATGTAATTACTTACTTAATTCCTTAATTACCCCTTAGAATATGGTCATTGTCAATGGATAAAATAGCCATGTCCGCTCATTTGGCTGTGGGTAGGTTTTTACTACATAGTTATCTGATTTAAATGATTCTACACTATAAATATTTTATTTCAGAACCAAGTCGCAATGCCAACAGTATTTTACGTAATTCATCACAATTAGTGAAATCGAAATTCGGATTTTGTGAAGTAACAATTCAAATTGAAGATTTCAATGAAAGCATGCAAGACTGCCGGAAATGTCAAGAACCACATAACTAAGCTTATCCGCCCTTTGTTGACTTGCATATGGTACAATACTTGTGTAACGTTGTTGGGATCGGATCGTCGTCCTTTGCATTTTTTTCAACTCTGAAATTAGATGAGATTATTGAGAATCACAAGAGTTTTGTCTTTTCTTGCACTCAATTTAAAGACAAAATAAGGTCTTACCTTATATAAAACTATTTCCTACTTATACTATACATTTCCTTCTTGACGAAAGATTCTTCTATTTTATATAGATATTGGTAATTGATTCAAATTGTTGGAATCAAATCATAGCTATAGATAGTTACAACTGGCAATAATCAGTCTAAATTTTGTAAATATTTATTTCTTGTAAGGAATGATAATTTTCCTTAATTTAAATGAAACCAAAGTAAGTGTCTATTTAGTAATTAAGCAATTTTCGAGAATTTCTGTGATTTTTTAATGATAGTCATACATATCGAGAACCGTCAAGAAAGCAACTTTAAAATAATATACACTAAAGTAAATAGATTAGACCTATTATTGTACCGTATGATAAAGACATGATTTATTCTTCCACACAATTAATGAATCACGTCTATGTAAGTACTGGATGAATAAATATTTTCAAAATATAACCAAAATCCAACAATAAAAGTGTTTTAATTACATCTCACGAAGGCAAAGTCACGATCAGAACGTTTTTAATAAATTCCAACAGTGCCTGTGTGTACTTATATAAAACAAAGCTTGACTCTCCTTTGGTACCAAAACACATACAATGCAATGGTGCAGAAAGGCACAATTACATGACTAGTATTCCGTTCATGATCAACAGCTTTCTTTATTGCAATTTGGAATTTCTAGTAATTCACCACTTTCTCCTACTCTACTGCTCTAACGAATAATGAAGGAAATATGTAGCATAATTACATCAACTGGCGAAAAGTGCAAAAAGACATTGGACATCTTTTAGAAATTAATTGCTTCACAATGAATGGAAGATGGAACCTTCATGTATTTAAAATACGAGTCAGTTCAATACTCTAGCTTTTCTTCCCAATTTACTACATACCTATTATTATAACGTTATGCATGCCTGAAAAGTTATTTTGGCTTTGTCTAACTTTCTTTCATGCTCCGAATGCTCCTTCATCCGTAAAAATTCTATTTCTCTACTTTTACTGTACTTGTGAGCAAATAGATTTCAACACAATTTCAGATTTACATTTCTTGCAATTAAAAATTCAATCAGTTAATAATGTGATCAATGTTATGAAACCAAAGTTAATAAATTAGTTTCGGCACCACAATTTTCTTCTGCATTTATTTCCATTTTTACTTAGCTCTTGAAAAAATACAAGAGATTAGGTATTATTTACTTGTGAGATTAAGATTAAACTAAAATTGAAAAAATATTTTGCCAGGTACCGATCGTTTTTGCAAATTGATAAATAAATTAAGTAGCACAAAATATCATGGCTTGGAAATTTCATTCATCTAATCTATTCATTATGTTGTTTTCTGTTTGGAAACTTTTAGACTTTTGTTCTAAATAAAAAATCATAAACTCCAACAATGTGTATTTCTATTTTTGGACATTTTCACCCACGAGAGATAAAAAGACCAAGGATTGGTCGACTAAGAGTGAAAGTTGTGTAGTTTAGAATGTAGCACATTAATTCTATTTGTATGTTGATTATTCGTTGCTTTTAGATATTTAGGCCAAAGGAGGTGATAGTATTCTTGGTATGGATTAGTTGACGTCAAACTAGTGTATTCATTTCACTATTCTTTTAGGGCTACACACCGTTGTGGCTGAATAATACTCATGTGTTTGTCATTTCATTTAAGTAGAAAGCTTTTACATGAGCATGAGAATATTCATGATGCTTTCACTAAATACAGTGCTTTCACTAAGTCTCATGGGATATTGACAGAATTTTATTACATTACACTCGTCCACATTACACCCACGATTCTTCATTCTAAGTATGTACATATGTATTGGGTATAATAATATATAAAAATCATTTAGGAACCGATGACAGAATTGTTCAATGCTGGTTTACCTCACATGGATCCATCATCTTTTTAGAACTTTCGAATTAAGTAATCGGTATGAAAAACAAGGAATCAAAGTTTTAAGTTAATTTATTTTTGCTTCCTTCATTATTCACCCTCAAGTATTTACTCGTAAAGTTATCTTCTCCTTTTGGTGACCAATTAGTTCTGCTCTGGTAATAACAGAAGATGAAGTCAAAATGAGAAACTTTTATGAAAGAAAAGATGAGAGGGACAAATATTTGTGATTCACTTGATCCGTCTGGATTAATCATACCACCGAGGTATGAATAAAACCTTGAGTAGGATTTCATTTAGTCCTGAAAATTTGCAGATGAAAATTGGATTTAGGTCAAATGTAGGTTGCAATGTAAATTAATAATGCCTTACAGATGGTGACAAAAATCTCACCAGCTTTGGATCAATTTGTTTACATTTTGTTATTAATGCAATAGGTCAATGTCGCATTCTGGTCAAATGAGCCAAATGAAAAGGATGCGTTCAAATTATTATTTACCAAGAGTCATTCATCATCTTGTTTTCCGTCAACATTAATAATATTTTGTCATGAAGGATGAGCCGATTTAGATAAACGCCTACATAAGTTACGTCTACCAAAATATGGACAACTTTGGCAAAGTTTGGCAAATCCAACGTTTTCTTTTGATTGCGTACAAAAAGGCTCAATAGGAAAGTTCAAATATTTGCCTTTTATTGGGAGATGAAAATGCAGGCTTGAGCAAAGTTATATATGTATATATAAGTTCATTCATAATATTTGATTTGGACCAATTGTTTCAAAGTTTTGAGGATTCTTGGAATAGTAACTGATTGAAGTCAAGGCTGAATAAACAAAGTTTGATACTCTAACATTAAATAATTCCAGTAATGCACTCAATGGATTTCCTTGCTGATTAAGCCTCTTCGAATATTTGAGAGAATGACTACTTTTTATGACGGATATGATTTAAATGCTGCTTCTTCCTTGAAATATCTGGAATTACATTCAATTTTTTTTATTGCTTCACACCCTTGTATTGCATTTGATACAAGTTAAATTTTCATTCCAAACTTTGTTTCTATTTTATTCATATTCCCACGTGCAATATTTCAAAGGATAGGAAATGTTCATGGGGCACGGGGAATTGAAAAGTTTACCACAAGTTTTCTAAGAAATTTTGATTTATTGCTGTTTTAACTCGGTAATTTCTTATTCTGTAATCTTATCAAAGTGAAAAAAGTTTGGCCATTCAAAAGTGGTCTCACGTAATAAGATGCGAGACAGAAATTTAGGTCAGCATCCGGACCCTTGTCTTATTAGTGAAAAGAAGCATGTATCAACTTTCAGTTTAACTTTTTTTGTCTACAATTGAAAGACTAAAGCAGTAGGAATGCTACAGATACTCCATGGACGAGAAAGTTGGAGGATATAAGTGAAATCAAAATCAGAAAGTGGGGAAAGTGATAACTAAAGAAAGTTGGCTGTTAGATACAAAATCCAATTGACGTCAGATTCTTCTATAGTCAAGCACAACCCAAGGGAGGAAATGTTCCAAATATGCAGTGGTTTACCATCTTTTCTCTTGTCACTGCAAATAATAATGTGATACCACTTCCACTCTGTATTGTACGACACCAACCAATTAGTTATTAGTCATATCTTTTCAACCATTTTCGCTTGTTGCAATTAAATCAAACAGGGGCAGAAATGTAATTTTGATAATTAAATGCATGTCACGTTCAATCATTTCTTTTCATGAAATGAAACAAATGTAAATTGGAATAGTGTATTGATTGTTATTTTCATGCCTTGCTCCTTTTATCTCTGACCTATCCATGTACAATAATTATTATTTTATTAAGCAGTACTGTCCTTTTATACTGCAAAAGTAGTAATTCATGGGATGATGATATTACTGCTAAACTACATGTATTTATACCTCCGTATGGCCACCTTTTCCAGCACATGTTCTATCATTTCCGTTCAGGTTGGATGATTCTATTTTTATAATAATGAAAAAGTGAAATTGGCACAGGAACTGAGTATATTAAGCTTTATCATAATCTAATTGCTAGAATAGAAAATAGCAATGTCTTTCTGCAAGGGAGCAGTGCCAATTTGGAACATTTCCACGAAATGCCCTGTGATATCATGAAAAATTACCCCTGCTTTTACAGATAAAATCAAAAATTGTGCAATAAAGAGGAAAAAGCTCATCGTTGAAAACCTTACATGAATGATGGACAGACTTTTTTGTCGTGGGATATATAAATAGATGTGAAATAAATCTGCTTCAAAATTATTACCAATGTTAAACGCGTTGAATTAAATAGATGGATTAGAAATGAATTGATTAATTTAAAGTATTTATTTCTTAAAATGACAAAATTTTACAATTCTAAAATATTGTACCCCACTCTAAATTGTTAGTGCTATTGTTATAAAATTCATTGAAAGGAATTGGTCTAATAAGACTTTATAGAATTTTAAAATACTCCGTAAAGATACATGAGCTGCATTTAACCTCACTATATATTTTTTTAATTATACTGCTGCTGACTGGAAATTTTATTTAGTTAATTATCAATGGTGTAAAAGAAGCTACTGATTAAAATGTAAAAATGTCTTGTTATGATCCAATTACAACTTTTAAATTAATGGAAATTTTCATTCCACGTGATTTATTAGATGAACTATTTAGCTAACAATCATTTATAAAATTTGCAATGCCATTTTAACGATTCGTCTTGATGAAACCTGAGGTACGCGTATACGTGCTTTATTTTTTTTAACTTTGCCATTCAATAAAAATTCAACGTGTAAATAGTAAATACATATGTATGTGCTAATTATGAGATAGGAAAATTGTCTTTTTCGAGTTTTCTCAAACTGAAATAAGGTAAATATGATTAATTCAATCCTTTTACTCTCACACAACTGGTTGTAAATACTTAAGAAAGTGAAATAATATTTATACCATTGAATTGACGGAATAGGCGGATCATAAAAATAACTTATTTAGTAACGGTTGGATGCATGAGGATGTATGGATCCAATATTCCATTGTTGACTTTGTATGTACTGGTATTCCCTTTCTTTCCTATCTTAGTGTGTCTTGTTTCATGTGCTGAGTCCTGGGAGCTCATGCTCGAAAGTGTCGTAGAGATAACGACGTCGTTAAGGCCTTTTAACGACACGGTCAACTTAGCGACATATGCTCATCGAAAAACTTAGCGACATTATAATTGATAACGACAGTTTTGAGCATATGTCTTTAAACTTTGTCGCTGTTAGCGACATCAGCATATGCTCAAAATTTTTAAACGTCGTTAA
>JAAOWG010000475.1:0-17561 GCA_036491945.1 Paranurophorus simplex
AGCTTCAAGTAGTAGGGATACCTCCCCTCAAGGTCGAATGAATTCCAGACTCCGTTCACGTTCCATTACACACAATCAATCTCCACAGATTGTTATTCCAACCTCGGCAAACAGGTGAGATTTTTTGATCATGCCATTTAACTATTTAATGCCTTCCATAGTACTGCAAGACTTTTACTGGCTTCTAGAGAGGCGGAAAATGATGTTGCGGAGGCTCTCAGAAGAGAAATTGCTGATATGGACATGGGAAACCATAGTGATAGTGAAGATTCCATGAATTCACATCGATCCTTTTTGTCTGAAACCTTTTCACCTCCTATTACGAGTCGCCAACCTTTTAGTGAAGTAAGTCATCATCATATTATTATTCCCCATTAAGGTTATATTACTAAAACACAGCAATTAAAATAAAATTGTATTGATGAATAGGACAATGTCGAAGAGCTTCTTAACAAATGTGGAAGTGCAAAATGGTCTGAAAGGAAGGAAGGCCTTCTTGGGTTACATAGTTATTTGGAACGAAGAGGATCTTTACCTCCACAGTACTTTAACAGAATTGGTATTGTACATTTTTTTGTATAAAGATATATTAATTTCGCTTATTACAAAGGTCAAACCTTTTGTCGTATTTTTATGGACGCACATACAAAAGTTCTTAGGTAATTGGTTTAATAATAATTATAGCGTTTTTAGTTAAATTACCTTTAGTCTTTTCTTGGACGTACTTCACGCTGTACTTTACCGTCATGCCAAAGATTTAATTGATTTCACGACAATTTTGTTAAATCGAGTCTTAACCAAGTTGGGCTCCGATTTACTGACTTCAGTTCAAACCAAGTTGATGAAAACTTTAGAAATTATAATGTAAGTTGTTGTAACCCTATTTTTAACTTAAATCGTTTATAAAGAATTTAAACACTAATATTTATACATTCGGATAGGGATGAAATGCCTGCTGATTTGCAATTTTCTGCTGTCGCTCACTATTTATGTGATCCTACCCAAACACCCAACTCTAGGTCAAGAGTTGCTGCTTTGTGCCACTTGTATAACCTATCAACTGTCGCCCTTTCAGTAAAGGTAGAAGAGCTTCAACACTTAGTAGAAAAAATCCTTGGTAAGAAGTCAATAATTTATTAAAATTAATTTTCATATCTATATTTTTTTATCAGACTGGTGTGGAGATATGCGATCGCCAGAATTACGAAGAATGTCTCAAAAAGTATTTCATGCTTTATTTGATTTGGCTGCGCCACAAATGACATTAATTATGGGGAATTTATCTCCTTCAAAGCAAGATCAGGCCAGATTAATTTTAAGGACAGGGAATGGAGATTCGCCAAGAAAACCAAGCACTTCGACGACGACACCGAGAAAAATTTCCATGGACGAGCGATTAAATATAGGTGGCGAATGGAGGTACGTACTATTTGTATTTGTGTAAATTCGTAAATTGTAAATTCCACCATCTATTTTTTGATTAGTGCTATAAACTCTGAAATGCAGTCATTAAAAATCAGCCAAAACGACTTTGAATCTGATTTAATGGCAGTGATTACACAAATGTCTATGAGCAATGGCAGTACAAAAGGAACACTTGCTGCACAACTCTTGACTGCAATTAAAGAGAGTGATGATCAAAAGTTAATAGAACACCACAAGTATGCATATTTTTCTTAATTTATTTATTGTCAATTCAATAATAGCCTATTTTATCTAGGGAAGTATTGAAAGTCGTATTCGATTCATTGGCAGAAGCTTCTAAGCCTGCTGACAAAGCAGTCTGCTTTTACTGCCTAGACGAACTATGTAATCGAACTGCTTTAGGAGCACAGTTATCTGCATTTGCTGAACTGTTTATTGTTCGTGTTACCGATGTACAAACTCCTCAAATGCCAAGGGAAGTTACTAAAGCTGCAGAAAACTGCGCCATGTCATTAGCAGTCAATTTTCCTCCAGAAATTCTAACCCGAGCATTATGTCCAATTGTTCACAACCGAGATTACCCTGTTAATCAGGTAACACTTTAAAAAATGATCCTCACCTCAAGCTTGTCTAACATTATTTGTTAGATGGCTATAAAAATGCTTCAACGTATGTGTGAATCTTGTGAAATCTCCAAGCTTCGAGCCTTATTCCCAGATATAATTTCAACTCTCATAGTCGCCTATGATCATCATGACTCTGCTGTACGGAAAGCTGCAGTATTTGCTATAGTCTCTATTCATACCAGGTATTTCTTTGAATTTCTTCAATTCCTTAAATTCAAAATTTTTGATCCTCGTTTGTTTCAGATTGGGTACAGATCTGGACCCCTATTTAGCATCTCTTAGTGGTTCCAAATTAAAACTCCTTCAACTTTATATCGAAAGGGCTCATCGTGGTAATCAAGGAAGTGAAAGTTGATCACTTTTCAATTTCTCATATTGTGGACACTTCATCTTTTTCCAGAGATGAATTCAACTGTAAAAAAGCCCCTTTCTCGCTACCTGACTGAGACTTCAACTTCTGAACTAATATTTTTTGACCGTGTTTAAGTTTTAAATTCTTAAAATCATTACAATCACCAACAAGCTTTTACTCACTCACCATATACCACTTATGCTTGAATCAAAATTTATAAATGGTCTTTACTGTGCGATGAATAGAGAAAATATATAAATCATGAAGATAATGAATAAAACATCCACACATTCCACAACTCTTCAAAAAACATGGGAAAAAATGTGAACGTTGTTAATTGTATCACACTACCCCAATTTAATTAAATAAGGGCGGGAGATTTGATTGTGCTTAAACAACAAGGAATAAAAATCCACCCAGTTCCTTACCAAGGGCCCATTGTTGTTATCCAATTCCAAATAAAATGGGTCACGCTGAGAGTGACAACAAAGAAAATATTCAAGGCACTGAAAGTGATAGTTCCGAGGATATGGACGAGGTTGTTGTTGTTGGGGGTGGAGGAGGGAATGATCAAGAATTATCTGATGAAGAAGATGTCATGATTGTGGAATCCCTACCCTCAACTCCAAGCTCTAAAGTGGATACTGGAGAGGATGATTCACAAAAACCATTAAATATTGGGGAACATTACCTTGTCAAACGGCTTAATGATGATAAGTGGTGTAAGACTAGTCAATGACTGTTGAGAATTGGTGGAATTGACCAAAGTCTTTGTTCCCTAGACCCTGCTGAGCTCATTCATCGTCGTCCTCATGAAAATGGAGATGCCAATGACTTTGAGTACTATGTACATTATGAAAATTTTAATAGACGGTTGGACGAGTGGATCTCAAAAGATAGGATAATGAGTGCTCATAAATTCACTCCAAGGGTTCCAACAAGTGCTGTGGTCAATGCACAAGAAACGTCGGGTAGTATAGCCACCACACCCAATGAAACGAGAAAAGTCACACGAAATCAAAAGAGAAAGCATGATGAGATTAATCATGTTCAAAAAGCTATTGATGAGATGGATCCCACCACTGCAGCCTTGGAACGGGAGCATGAAGCAATTACGAAAGTATATGAGAATAATTTTGATGGAAAATGTTTGTTGTTTTGAATTAATTCATTTTAAAATAGGTCAAGTATATTGATAAAATTCAGATTGGACAATTTGAAGTGGATACTTGGTATTTTTCTCCGTATCCAGAAGAATATGGAAAATTGAAAAAGTTATATATTTGTGAATATTGTTTGACTTATACAAGGCTTCAAAAAACGTTCCAGGATCATGCTAAAAAATGTAGTCAAGTTCAACCTCCTGGGAAGGAAATTTACAGAAAGGTATTATTATGTCACATCAAATGTCATGTGATTTTAAATACCTGATCAAGAGTAACATCAATGCCCTATTATTTGTTTATTATAGGGAACAATATCAATCTGGGAAGTTGATGGAAGGGATCATAAAGTTTATTGTCAGAATCTCTGCCTGTTAGCAAAACTTTTTTTGGATCATAAAACTCTGTACTTTGACGTGGATCCATTCTTGTTTTATGTGCTTTGTGAAGTGGACCGTGTTGGAGCACATGTGGTGGGATACTTTTCCAAAGAGAAGCAAAGTCCTGATGGGAATAATGTGGCCTGCATATTGACACTTCCTCCATTTCAAAGAAAGGGCTATGGAAAACTTCTCATTGCTTTCAGTTATGAACTCTCCAAAATTGAAAATGCCATTGGATCCCCAGAAAAACCACTTTCAGATTTGGGTGATGAATTGGAATTTACTTTTCCTTTAATTTCTAAAGGATACTCACTGTTACAAACTTGTAAATGTGTTACTGATTTTTTTTTGTGCGTATAGGAAAACTTTCGTATCGATCTTACTGGAGTTGGGTTCTCCTTGAAATTCTTCGAGACTTTAGGGGAGTGCTCTCAATTAAAGATTTGTCAAATATGACCTCAATTGCACAAACAGACATCATTTCAACTTTGCAAGCATTGAATATGTAAGAAAGGACATTTATTCACTCACTATCTCTCTATTTGTTTACAAGTTTGGACTACATACTGTCTTTAAATTTAGGGTCAAGTACTGGAAAGGTCAACATGTCATTTGTGTCACTCCAAAGCTTGTTGAAGAGCATCTTAAAGCTTCACAATGGAAACGACCAAGGTTAACAGTAGACCCGTCTAGATTGCGGTGGAGGCCCCCCAAAAAGACTTTAATATCCACAAAAAAGAAATAAGAGGACAAGTTATAATTACAATACAACAAGCATTATTTCCCACAGTTATCATTATTGATTATATTATCATGCATGAAAATATAATAAAAACTCCTTTACCCCTTCATTTTGCTTCATACTTTGATACTTTGTTTGAGCTTCTTGTTTAATCTTGAGAAAGATACCTTCCTTCCTTGTCACTAGTTGTTTTCACTCTCTTTCCAGTTTCTTTCTACCTTTGGTATCCAAACCACTCATATCATACATACGTCTTAATAATTGTCAACACAAAAGCATACCGTCTTAAACCATTGTCAACTGGTAAAGCAAAATTCCAATGAACGTCACAAATAAGGATCCATCAAAAGTGTGAATCAACGCTTGATTATCTTTTTCATCCTCAATCCATCATCATCATCACCCAATTACAAGTTGATAATTCACTTAAAAATCAAAGGCATCATGGGAAGTTAATTTTTTTTCCTTTGTACATCCATCAAAGTGCAGAATATAATGAACGTTTGTTTGTGAATGATTAAAATGAGTACAACGTATGAAAAGTATATAGGAGAGCCAATTTAATACCCGCTATGCAATACAAATATAATAATGATAACTTGATGCTATTTATATGAGCACTAAATAACCAACAATCCCAAGAGAGAAAGAGAGGAGACAAACAATTCATGATAAGGGATGACTTGATGAGAGTAATCCTACATCTTGCAGTATCCAAACTAAAACATTATATGACGCATCATCAACAAGGATAAACATTTTTTTTATGAGTATCTAGATATTTTTTGTAAAAACTTTACAACAACATAATGAATGAATTATAGCAATAAAATGAAATAAAAGTGAATAGTTTTAGATAGATACATATTATGGAAACCTTAACCTTAGATTTTACTAAACTAGATATACAGTTATATTAACAATTCAATGTTATTCATCTCTCTGTGAGCTTATGTTGTGGGGATGCGGGCATTCAATTCATCAATCTCATTCAGTAATGTGTATGCTCATTCACGTTGATGTCTCCTCTTCGTCTATGCAACTGCTTCAAAAACGCCTCTGCTCGAAAATCACAAATGAATAGCGGATATTAAAAATTGAATGAAAGCCTTCATGTGAACCTCAGTGCAGTTCTAGGGTAGCTATAATATGCAATGGCTGCCCTCCCTGCCAATGCGATTCATCCATTCATTTTCATGGATAAACTCACCTTTACATCCGTACCATTATCCGACTTTCCATAACCTCCACCAAGTCCTGCATTCATTCCTCCACCTCCTCCTCCACCTGAACCACCACCCATTCCACTCATGTTGTAACCAGAATCGAAACCACCCCCACCACTGCAGCAGTTGAAAAACAAAAATAAAAAAATTAACAATAGGATCCACATTTTTGCCATTAAAAATAAAAACTATTCTTGCTTGAAAAAACTTCTGACTCTTAGAAGAATTGTAATTTTTTTTCTTCTTTTACAACTACGACCAACCAGCCAGCTAAGCTACCTTTCATTATAGTCGTACCCTCTTGCTGCAGAACCTTGTTGCTGAAACTGTTTCATAAACATTCCCATTGTATTATTCCAGCCGTCCATTCCTCCACCACCACCTCCACCTCCGCCCATGCTGCCACCTCCCATACTTCCCATATTTCCCATTCCTGATACAGAATCTCCTCCACCCATTGCACTGAATGGGTTCATCTGGAGCTGTGGTGAGTTGAAAACGGTGATATTACCCGGTTTCAGGATACCATAAGAAGCTAGCAAGTTGCAGGCCGCAACAATTTCTTGAATTGCTTTTGGAGGATAGCCTACACTCAATAGGTATGCTTTCATCCCTTCAATCATATGAGGGGGTGGAGTGTGACCGTTAGAAATTGGAGGACCAGCAAAAGTACACCAAAAATGTACTTGCGGGGGATAACCAGAAGTAGTTCCAAATGAAGGTGCATTTGGTGGTCCTGCAGAATTGTCTCTGTTACCACCACCACCACCTCCTCCCCCTCCTCCTCCAGAACTCCCTCTCCAGTTACGCCCTAAAATTAATTGATTCAATTGATAAAGGTATTACTCATTATTATTGGATATAAACATTAAATTACTAACCACCCCCACCTCCTCCTCCCCCACCACCTCTTGAATCATCTCCATAATCATCAACATATTCATCCCTACTGGATGAATGGCCTCCAGCATTTGAATAATTGATGGTGAGACAAGAAGAGCTCTGAGGATCACCCTTGATGATTTCCAATATCAGCTTCAAAGCAGTCTCTATGTTATCTGGATTTGCTGCAATATTATTATTATAATTTACAAGTCCCCATCCATAAGCTTTTATTTGGATTTTTACCATCGTTATTTTGAATTGTAACGACCCTTTCATTGGTTGGAAGCTGTTCATTCTTTTGTGTCAAATTTATATGACAGTTTGATTCTTCTTGAATGCTCTTTACACGACTTCCCCCTTTGCCAATAATCAAACCAGCTGTAGCTTGTGGTACAATTAAAGATAACTACACAAAATAAAACCACAATAAACTCGTCATTTCTTAAACCACAATCCATCTCTTATTTTTTTTCTTGCCTCCTTATCCGACACGGTTTTGGGCCTTGGATTTTTAGGAAATAGATCAGAAGGGGATGTCATCCTTTTAAAGATCAGCATAGTTGCAATCAAGACATTAGATACCTTTCCCGACATGATTGCTACCCTGTTATCAGTCCCTACAACCAAATCCATTAAATTATCATCTTAGTACAGGGATCCCTTTATTTCATTCTACCTGGAAAAGTATCATTTGCCTTTGACATCCTAATATGTACACTATACTCTTTCTGGAGGTCGGAGATATTTTGCCCCCCTTTTCCAATAACTGATCCTGCCGTTGCTTGTGGGACCATAAATTTAAGGTAGACAGCTTCCGGGTCTGTTTGGGCATTATTATTAGCACGCCCTTTATTCAATAAAAACCCACTCACTCCACTTATCAATCATTCCTTCAAGTTCTTACCATTAAAAAAATTCCCCTTCTTTTGTGGACTTGTGTATTCACCTCCTCCATCATTTGGGCGTTTTTTACCTCCACCCCCTCCACCCCCTTGATGTTGATCATGATGACCATCCTCACCACCCCCGTCCATGGTCAACAAATCTACAAAATAAGGATAACCATACATCCGCCGCCCTTCCTCCATCGTCATCCCAAACCCTTACCTCTTCACTTCCTTAAATTTGTAAATAATAATAATAATTGCTAATATTATCCACTACTCCAACTACAGCAACTTTCAATGATCACCAACTTCCTATGATTGCAAGTAGAGGAATAAAATGTTAAATTTGAACAAGTGTTGTTGAATGTAAAGCTTAGAGCTGTGTTGAAGAAGAAGAGTGACGCGTCAATGGAGGGTCCGGTACAAGCAGCGTCTCCCACATTAAAACATCCCACAACACACCACCACCAAACAAATCTCATACCAAACACACACCAACGCTAGGACACATCACAACAACAACTTTATACCGTTTTGGGCTTCTTTTCAAAAAAATGGAGCTGAGCGAAGAGATTGTCAATATGTTGGAAGTTGGGATCAAGGAGGTGGTGGAGGATGTCCAGTTAAAATTAAGTTTAGACAAATTGCTCAACATTCTAAAGGACAAGTTAAAAGAAGGTGAAGAACAACAAGGAGAAGGAGACGTTGTATTGGATGAGATAAGGGATGGACTAAATAGGGTTGATGTACTAAGGGATGATTATGTATGGGAACATCTCAATATTGGACATTGGAAGGAAGTGAAGGATTGTTGGAGAAAGTTGTACACCCTACTTTCCATACTAAAGGTGTGACGACGTTCCTAATTCCAAACTTACACAAGAGGGCTTGGAATATCTGAAACCTTATTGTTGATCATAGGTTGTATTCATGTCATTTATAAAGATGCCGGAGAGAGGGATTATAAAGGAATGTGACATGGCACTACTTATGGGACAACCTATGATGATGGGGGATAATAATTTGGTGTTAAACATTGCAGAGAAATTATCCTCTGCCATAAGAGAGGTTGAGAAGGGGGATAAGGTAGTTGCTGCCAAAGAGGAAGTAATAGGATTTCAATCAGAACTAAAGCTACAACATCTTCCTTCAAAATTGGAGATCCCTTCCATAAATAATCCATCGATTGAGGAGTTTATGGAAATCATGAAAAATCAGGCACCAACATTGATCTCTGGAATTATTAATCATTGGCCAGCAAAGGACAAATGGAATGTAGACTACATAAGGAAGGTGGGTGGGTCAATGGATGAATAACGCTTTGAATTTCAATAAATTATATAATAAGGTAGCAGGCTTCAGAACTGTTCCAGTAGAAGTTGGCTCAAAGTACACCTCTGACGATTGGACACAAAAGCTAATGACGCTTGATGATTTTATCAATTCATTCATGCTCTATGATGGAAACAAAAAAGATGTGGGGTATGTTGCCCAACATCATTTATTTGAACAGGTAGTAGATTATAGAACTTTTGGCTTATACAACTCATTTGATTGATTGTTTGTTTTATATATATTCTAGATAACTGAGTTAAGAGATGACATTAAAATTCCAGACTATTGTTATGTTGGAGATTCTTCACAAAAGGTTGAAATTAATGCATGGTTTGGACCTGCAAATACTGTTTCTCCAACACATTATGATCCTAAACATAATCTTTTGGTACAAATATTTGGGACAAAATTAATTAGACTGTATCCACCTTCGGAATCTCAACTTTTAAAACCATATCCTCCACACTCAATTCTTTTCAATACGAGTCAACTTGATTTAGAAGACGAATCTTTGTTTGAGAAATACCCAGAGTTCAAAAATGCCAAGTATTATGAATTTTTATTGTATCCTGGAATGGTGTTGTACATGCCTCCAAAGTGGTGGCATTTTATCAAATCACTTTCTCCTTCCTTTTCAGTAAGTTATTGGTTTGAATAATTATTAAATAGGAGCCGATATTTTAAAATTGTAATTATTTATTGTATTTAAGCAGTTGTTAAAAATTTCTTTGTAACGAAAACGTAGCATTAAACTTTGGTTTCAAATGTTTGAGCTAAAGCAACTCGTTTCATAATTTCTGGACCTTTTTTTCTCATTTCTATTTCGTGAATGATTGCAAACCTATGCAAAGACACACAAAGTCACAATACAGGAAGCTGATAAATAAACAAATTTGACGTACCTCATAACTTCATAACTCATTACTACGCGTTCGAGCTCCTGAAAGAAATTATAGAAATGACAAATGATGGCGAAAATGAACAATAAAAAAATAAGGAAAATTCACTAACCTGTCGGAATAAGCGTTTCAACATTGCATCCTGAAAAATGTGTAATGTATTATTTATTTGTACTATTTAAAGAACGAGATGTGTTGTTATGTTATTACCATTTCGTCTAATTCAGGCAGTCTGAATAATTCCCAGCGTAATTTGCTATCTAATTCAGATGGTGCTTGTGAATAAACCTGCAGCCATTCCGGAATATCTACAAGATGAACAAGTTAACTATTAATGAAAATAATAATAATAAAGCCACATTCCACAAACCTTGAATGTTGTACGGTGAGCCAGGAACAAGGACCGAAGGTGGTTTAAAATCCGTATGATGTGGCTGAGACTGTTGATCCCTTCGAAATCCTTTCCGAGATCCTTCTGGAAGAGATTCACGACTCGACATTGCACTAGCTGGAGGGAATCTATTAGGAAGATATGCAGGACTAGGAATCCGTCTAACAGCATAAAAAACAGGGGCACAAGGATGCTCATACTGTGCTTGACGAGTTATATGACTAGAATAAATAAAATTCGTTCATAAAAGCGGCATAAAATACTTGAAACTTCATACTTTACGTAATAGACGCCATAATCCAAAGATTCAACTCTTTCCCATCCAGTTGGAAGACCTTCTTTAGCTAAAGGATGTGACCAATGAGTAGTCTGTTAGGAATAAGATTATTAAACCATTTCATACCATTTCATCATTCAGTATAAAGTTCTATACCTGAGTGTTATGGTCAATATAGTAACGTCGACCACGAACTGTTTCATCGACAGACCATCCTGCTGGAAGAGGAATATCTTCACAGCTTCGACCTATGAAAAAACATTATTATCTCTCGTCTCCTTCCATCTATCATTCCAATTTTCATGTTAAGGTAATTACTTTTATTTTGGCACGCAATAATACGATTCCTTCCAACCTCTAATTCACTTAAATTCACATAAGAATTTGACAAGTAGCCACCATGACCTCCATGAATCATCAACTATTAAGTAAATATAAATATCAATAAATCAATCCGTCCCCTAAAAAAAGTAGCCTTTACCCTTGCAGGCCCTGAGACAGATGATCCAGGGATGCTGTCCAACGAAGCATCCGATCCAGCATAACAATTCGTCAACATTGGATTAGAAAAGTTGCTGTGATGATGCTGCTGGTGCAACATTGGACTAATTCTATCCAAACCTCCATGATGAGGGGGTGGTATTAATGCTGGCCTATGAAACCCATTCGAATAATACAAATGCGGACTTTGCAGTTGTAGTGGTCTTTGAATAAATTGAGTTATCTGTTGTCTTTGAACATGTTCTTGTTGCATCCTCAACTGGATTTTCTGATCATTTGTCAATTCCTCTTTTTTCCCTGCACTTCCTACAATCCCCTGCCCTTGATTTTTCTTTGCTGCAGCTCTTTTTGAATTTAATTTTTCCGGCGTCCATACATTTATTACTGTAAAAAAATAAGTGAGATAGCATTAAATCCCCTTCCCTCCCCCCTTACTTGGCACTAGGGTTGGAGTCTCTTTTTTAACATATTTCCCAACCACTCCATCCGCTAATATCCTTGATTCCTTGTTCTTTTTGGATAACATGGCAGTTGTAAATAGGACTTTTGAATAAGGCACTAATCAATAATATAAAATGAATCCTCCTCCTCCTCCCTCTTCATCTAAAGAGTAGAATGAGGGTGGTATAAAACTTAGAATAATAGTTCCCAATAACCCCCCACCCCCTTCATATCCCTAATGTGAAAGATAAGAAGATAACTGAAAAACAGAACAAAAAAATAGCTCAAAAAGTGGTGGTGGTGGTATTTGTGTAAATTCCTTTGATTTAAATACAAGCGGGAAATAACCTCAACAACAAACCCCAACAAACAAACAACGAGGGAACAATACAATTAAAACAAATTCAATAAATAAACTACGTCATCATAAAATACAACCTAGAAAAAGATAAGAAAGGACACTACCACAAGGTTATGAATACGCGGAGAAAGAAGTTAATGAAGGAACAAGAATTACAACAACAAAGCTTCCCTGGTTGGTAGTACTCATTAAAAAATGAAGAAATATAATAAAGTTAATTCCCCCTACATTTACTGATTAGATCGATTAAAGTGGACAAGTAATTACTACGGAGGGCCTGTAACATCCACACCCAAGCCAGCTCAACCCCTTTCCCTCGCTCTTGCCGTTACAGACAAGGATCTTGAAACGTGCTTTGGTTTTGACAAATCTACAGAAGAAGAGGAGTATTCTGCATTGATTTCTCCAATTCCAAAAATGTCCAAGGAAAACAATAAAAAGAAGAAGCAGGTGGAGGGGACGGAATTAGTTAAAGGAGATCAGGGGAGGAAAGTTTTTAATGAGTTGATTGCAAGATATGGAACCACTGATGACGAAGATCAAGATGGAGGAATTAAATTTGATGCTTCCACTGTAAAAAAGACTTATGCTCACAAGTAAGGTGTATTAAAGGAGAGCCCAAGTTTTAATTGAATGTATAGGAAAACTGACCACGCGCAATTATTGACAATGATGACTGCTATAAAAGAAAAACCCAAAATCAAAAGATTGACCAAGAAGAGGACCAAGAAAAACAAGAAGAAAGGGGAGGAGGTAAGAACTATGAAAGAGGAAATGTTGTTTCTACAAGTATTCTTTGTGTAGAGTGATTCTGACCTTGATGATGATGCTAAAGAGTGGTTGAACAAACAAAACAAAGAGTTTGAAGATGTCCAGCATGTGCCTCTGGTGGTGACGAAGGGAAAAGCCACAAAACGCAAGTAAATACCAATTAATAATAAAGTGATTTATTTTAACACAAATACATATGTAAATTAATAATAAAGCTTTATTTTACACATGAATCCAAAGGGTCATTACTGTCATTACTTTGTGTGTTCATTCTGCCACATTGCTAACTAGATACTTACTTGTTCTTGAATCTTGAGCACCGTTTTAGTTTTGCGACCAAGAGTTTATTCCTATGCAATTTATGAAAATACTAAATTTTACCTTCTTGCCCAGAGAGAATTGAAACTTGAGCCTGCAAATTATGTAGCTAAACTCCATATTCCAAATAAAAGACATCTTGCTCCCACAACTAATCAAAAGTGCTTAAATTAAAATGAATATTATTCATGATGCTGTAAATATTCCACCATACCTTTTTATTATTCTTCCGTCATTGATAATTCAGCGTAATATGCATTCTTTGTATGAAGGCAATAATAAAATAGAAAATACAAACATTAGAATTATTTATTTCAGCAATTAAATGCAACTTAGATTTAGCCATTAGTTTAATTTTAATCTAACTTAAACTAACCTAAGAAAACAAAGTCCCACGCAAAGAAAACTCAAATTTAATTTTTTTATAAGTGTCACAAAGTAGAGTTGGTTACTCAAATTAGGTCACCCACAATATGGCTCCAAACTGCTTAAAAATCTTCTTATAGCTAAATATATGTAAAAAATCTTCAAAATACCGAAAATCTAGAAAATGTTTTGGATTTTGGTATATGTACCCAGGGGCAGTGGGGGTATATACCCTTTTTCATTACAAACTCAAAGTTTACTATATCTTTCTAATGAGAAACTTTACTGATGTCTCTTAATGTTATCATCAAATTACGTTTTTCTATTTCAATAAGCAACTCGCACCATGATGCCAGATATCTATATGAAAACAACAACTAAATAACAAAAGTGCCCAGGATTTAGATTTTGATATACAGAATACTTTGAACATATTGTCCTAGAACATTTGACAAGGTCAAGGCAAGATTATAATTTTAATAATCAGTTATTTAAAATGTAATATTATTAAATGACAGTACGAAATTCGGGATGTCAGCGGGGAAAACTACAAACGCTACAAGATCACTGATGGGGTATTAACTGATTTGTAGGACCTATTTTTAATCATGATAGGGAAATTTTGATCATTTTATATAAACCATAAATCATGGACAAATTTTTTTTCATATTCCTTGCCAATTGAGACTAAGGCTCTCTATGTCAAGGGCTTAGCAAAAAAAATCTAAATGTGTTGTTGACCTTACATTTGTTGAAAACTAAAGGATCGGTTTCACATGAAATTTACGGCTCAAAGGTTAGTACTAAAAGTAAAAAGTTAAGACTTGCCCACAGTTGAACTGTTTAAATCAGTTTAGTTCAGTTGGGTCAGTTTAGCATAAAGCTTTCAACTGAAAGTGGCTTCATCTTCAATCTATTGTCTTTAACACAATTTGTTTGGAAATTATTATTTAATTTATTTGTCATAAAGCAGCAAAATAAGGACACCATGCCTGGGAAACGTGCGAGTTCTGACGATCTACAGAACACATTTAAGAAGGTCTGTTAGTGGGGAGGGTTACGGTGAAATTGTCGCATCATCCCGTAAGTAGATTAAACCGTGCTTCAATTTGTCTGTGAATACAGAAAGCGTTATGCAGGTCAAAATGGAATCAAATACGAGAATGGCAAGAATTGGTGGAATATAAGCTGCTTAGTTTAATTTCAATATTCTACTTTTTAGGTTCAGAAAAATATCTTATAAATTGGATAAGGCAAACAAATCCCCTTCTTATCCCGGAAGTACTAATTTCTGCCAATAAACAAATACTTTTGTTTAAGTAATATAACTTTTTAGGTCGTTGAGAACGTTTTGAAGTTCTGCAAAAAAGTATTTAACCTACGCCTTGTGTCCAAAGTCTGGTACCATGAGGTCTCAATTGCTACCCCTCCCTCCTTTCATCTCAATCTCCTACATCCCTCTCAAACCCAGGAAGGATTTAATCCCAACCATGGAATACAAACAAATATCAAACAGCAAAATCATTTTCAGAAATGTTTGTATGGGAAGCCACGATGTTTGGGAATCCTCGACACTGTTTCAACAGTTTAATCTTGTTGGCTGGAGGGTTAGTTCTTTAGAAATCCGAGCCCAATATGTGGACCTCGCTCGGCTTATTGAACTGTGCCCAAACCTTATAAAATTAACCTTATCAAGAATAACCTCTAAACACATCCCCAAATTGCCGAGCGTATAGTAATCCCTACACTAGAAGTTCCAACATCCTCCCAAATTTCCAGTTTGTTTACAACACGCAACATCGTGTTTCTGGATTCGGGGAAAAACCTTGGATCCTTGAAGATTAAGGTCTGCAAAAACCTCATTTTCTACACCTCCCTTGCTCCTGCTTTTACGAAATATGATACGGCAAAGGCAAGTTCAAAGAGGGCCTTATAATGTTGGAAATCAACCAAAAAATAAGGTCTGGAGATTTCTCTTCAAAGGATCCACATTTTTTGGCGTGAAACGTCTGATAGCCATAAAACAGCACATTACAGTTAGATTTTAAGCATGACTATGTAACGAGTATAAAAATAATAAGTACATGTAAAAGCTCTTAGATTTATGAGACTTTCCCATCTTAGTAAACCTTAGTACGTAAGGTCATGCCCTCATCAACGGGCTTTACAAAAATATGCTTAGACAACACATAATGGAATGCTGAAAATACAATCACTTTCCAGCGCTTTAAGCTCAAAAATCATGTCCTTCTGGAAGTGGAACGTGATGAAATGGCTCCGGATGGCAACCGAGCCTGAAGAAAGCTTTGCAGAAAGCCTCCAAGGTTTGGCGAACAACCTTCATGCCCCTCAAAAACAGCTTGAGGACTTGAAGGTTGAAACAGCTAAGTTGAGGAAAGAAAGGAAGAAACTTCAGAAAGAGAGGTTTATGTTGGAGGAAGGAATGAAAAGGAAAGAAAGCAAACAAAAACTTGCAAGGTAATTTAATTTTTAGTACTGGTGAAATAAAAGTAAAACCATTTCAACAAGTCATATTAGACACTGTAATCTCTGTCAAGTTCCCTGTTGGACAGGTTGGTATAATAAAAGTACGTTCGAGCTTAGCTCTCAAAAGGATTACAGTGTTTGGTTAGATTAAAATTAGATTAAATTATAGAAGGTGTAGTAGATGACGATTATGAAGGGACAATCAAGGTCCTACTCTTGAATAACTCGTCATTACTCTACGCTCCTGATTTTGTGCACACTAGGATTGCACAATTGTTAGTAGTTTCAGTTGACCAGAAGTACTCTTCACCGAGGGTAGGTGGATTCGGGTCTACTGATACCACTAATTTAGGATACGACTCCAAGTCAATTGAATTAAATAAATAATTCGATAATATAATGCAATAAGGGATAAATTAATTAAAATGTAGTATAAATGTTCAACCTTCTTTTCCATCTCTGCTGCTGACCTGACTTCAAAATGATCAGAAGGGCTTGTGAAAATGCTCTTTAAAACTGCAAGGGAGAAACGCCCCAGCATCTTCATTGATGAAATTTACGCTTCACCTTCTATTTTGATCGATGTAACAAAGGGCGAAAAGACAGATCGGATGTCTGTCCGTCCACAAAAATTAGTAAAAATTTTTTTGGTTTTTGGGTTGTAATTTATTAAACGCCAATTAATTAATTAATAATTAATAATTAAAGTTAATTAAACAAAAATAACTAATTAATGATTGAGCTAGCATCCTGAATTAAGTAACTAATTAATTAAAATGGTTATTTTTCACTCAACAATGTGGATGTCTGGATATATTCCAGTCCTGTAGTTTGTATTATAAGCTTTTTCCTATATTATTGGATTATGTTCCAGTGGGGTGAATCTGTCATTCTTTATCATTACAACGGGTATTTCATTGCAGTTGTTACTTGCATTATTGTAAAGCATATAAAACAAACCATTTGAGGGAAATATTCTTTAGATTTTGTCTTTGTGAATCGGAGTAGTCATTTCCGTAGACGAGTTGTACCTCATTAACGGAGAAAAGCATGGATTGGCTGCGACTCCAATAAATGCAGGTAAATAGAGTTAATAAAACAATGAAATCCGAGGATCCAAAGAAACAGATCAAGTTACAATATCAGATGCATGTAAAAAGTGCCGGGAGCTCGTCAAAAAGTTCCATAAGAAAACTGGAACGACCAATAACACCAACTAATACCCCGGATGATAGTAATCGCTATGAACTCCGAAGACATAATTTCGATCGGGATGTTAGTTTAATGGTTGGGAGTGACCTTGAGGATAGAGATACCCCACAGGAAATGGAATTATTTATGAAGATTAAGGCAAATTCAGTTCTTCCATCATATTCACAGACACACTGGATTGAGGAATCAATTATATCCCCACACGCTATTTTCTACGGTAAAATGGTAACTGACAGTTCAACAACGAAGAGTGGACAGTAACCCTTGGACTTGCAGTTTTCTTAGTTATGTTAAATTAATGCATTTATTTTCTTCTTTAAAAGACAAGTTCTCGAGAAACGAGATTGATTCTGCCGTTATTTATTGTGTTGTTTAACTGCCTACATCGCAATCAAACCAACGTGGAATACAAAATAAACTCAACAAACTAATTAACTAAGGCAAAAATATTCCACAAACGAGGATCGTTCTGAAACAACTTGATATCAGGTTACAAAAAACATTCACTTGAAT
>JAAOWG010000476.1:0-17551 GCA_036491945.1 Paranurophorus simplex
TCCACCCAGTGACCGGTGGGGGTCGTCAAAAGTTTTGAAGCCCTAAAATCACAAGGGGGGACCCTTGTGATTTTATTTTTCGAAAATTTTTTTCTCGATTTTTAAGATTTATCAGACTGATAATGTGAGAATAAATTTTTAGAATATGATTCAGGTCAGTTTGGGTTGGCAGGTTAGCCAACTCAAATTTTTGAAAATTATCAAAAATTAAAATTTTGAGATTTTTCTTTGTAGGGTGGTTGGTTAAGGAAAGGTTAGGTTTTTGAATAGGAAAGACTTATCTAGGTAACCCCACTGATTTAAAAAAAGTATTCCCTGACTCGGGCTATATGGAGTTGCACTGGAAGTTTTTTTATTCCTTGTATGAAAAGAATTGATGATGGAATTATAGCTTTATGGCAAGGATTTGTGGAGGGTGCAGGAAAATTTGCAAAATTTCTCAAAACGAAGCCAATTCTCTACTTCATTTACAAAGACGTGCTACAAATTCCTTGTTCGAGACTGTATTCATCAATGTCAAATTATGAAAAGTTTTGCTATTATCGTCAATCTTGGAAACTGAATCATGCAAAAAGAAATCCGCTGATAAAGAAATTGGGAAATATTCTAACAAGATTGGATTTTCATTTGGCTGTCAAAAAATTTATGAGAAATTCGCCAAACTATTAATTCGAGAGGAAAAAAATGTTTTTTTTGAATGCGGAAATTAAAAATATTATTTACAACCTCATTGTGTTAATATAAATCCAATTATTTGACAACTACTACATCATAATAAGTGGGTGGTGGCTCCTCAAAAAACTTTGGATTTAACATTAATACTGGAAATACTGTAGAATTTATGACTGTATCGTATTTAGGAGGTAAATCTGCAAAAGGATGAATTAATTAATCGTCAATCTCATGTCATTTATGTAATTACCAGATTTGGTAGAAACTTGTGTGCAATTACTTGCATTTGAGTCTCGACTCCTTGATCCTGAAGCGTTTGATTCAACTGGACGACGGCGTGAGAAATAACATAAAATGCAAAATGCCCAAACGAGTATGAAAATTGTAGCAGTAAATAAAATTATTATATACGATCTGCAATTTATCCAAAAGTCATGTGAATTTCTTAATGGAGCAGACTATAAGCTTTGTCGTACCCAAAACTAACGTTGATTAAATATTGGTCAGTCGTAGTCGTCTTTTCATGAGGTTGCATTGTTGTTGATTCGGATAAACTATTGTTAAACAAATTATCTACCACTGCGGATGGAGCATAGAACTGAGTTGTAAAGTTTTGAAACATTTTCACGACCACACTTTAGATTGTGTTGTAATTCAAACAGCAAATTTTTGAAGATTGGATAATAATACTTTGTGTTAAACTGAATAACTCCGGTTGTCGTTTGTAGTGGTAATGGCGTCAAACATCTATTACTTTGTCGTACAGTTTATACCTTTATACTCATCTAAACTGTGTGATAACAACACAACCTTCATACTAATTACTTTTCATCATCAACTTTATCTCCCGACTGATGACAGATTCTCCCATTGTAATCTAAATCTGCTAAATCCCTTCTGGATCAAGTATCAAGCGAATATTATGACGCCAAAAATAATATAGAAATATATAAAGCTGCCATTTCTATACCACAGCAGACGAAAGGACCAAATTTACTTTATTATATGTATATCTAATTGATAGTAATAGTTTACTTTTGTTCATAAAAATCTGCGTGACTCTACTCACGGAGTCGATTCCGAATTGTATACTAGTTAACAAAATATGATTTCTAACTACTAGAAGTATTTGTATGTATTTCACAGCATAATTGAATAGTTTTTCTCAATCCATGGCCATAGTAATCGAAATATGTACATAATGGGTGCAGACCACGTTTACATATTTATTTTGATTGTCTATTTATACATATTTATATACATAGTATGTAGCTGACTAGGAGAAATGACGGAATAAAGCTGAAAAATGAATGCATGTCAATGAGATAATATGTAATGTTATTATAATAATAAAGACGAGACTATAGACTTTTAAACCAAGATCCAGTTGAAGCTTTATTTATATAATACATACTCCCAATGGCTCAAGGTAAATTATAGAGAAATCTACTACGGTTGCGAAAGGCAAAAAAACTGAACATTGATATTTTACAAAGACGGATTATTAATAGAATGAAGCTGTTTTTTGCAGAATTTTTTATTCCAATATCAAGGGATGGCACTGATGACAGCATTAACAGCCTAATAAACAATTATCAAAAGAGATACTTGAGTTGGTAAATTAAGTTGAGAGAAATCGTCGAAAGAAATACATACATAAATACATACATAGTATTTATACATATGTATGTAAATATGTAACACAAACATAATAGTGGAGCCACAAAATAAAATTGTTTTCATATGTGCCTACGTGACAGTACGTAAGAAACAATAGTTTAAGATGATCACAAATCGTTGTTTGTCCTTGACTTTGATATTTTGTTCTCTTTGTCAGTTCAGTTTGCGTAATTATCTAAAGGATGCATTTGCGTTTGTTATGTTGTCCAATAAATTTTTGAACGTTGAGTCTACTGTATTTTTATTCATTCAATTTCAAGCGGAATATGCTACATAAACCTTTCATTATTTATTCAACTTGCATGATTCCATAATTTTCGAAAGCCATGGACCGAAGAACTTTCCCTGTTTTACCTTATTGATCACAAGAAATGTTAATAATGAACTCAATAAAGTAACAATCTATTTACTCTACCTCTGGGAAGATTCGGTACAATTATAACTCCACCACGAAGATGTTTATAAGCAGCCACTTTTTCTATTAAATTGTAGAATATGTACATATATTATATGTATTTAGGTGTGTATGTAAATCTTTAAATTCATTCTTTTATATGTACCATTCATGAATGACGCAATCTCCTTTGGCTCGGCACTCTGCCCTTTTTTAAGAACAACAATGGCTCTTGGATAGTGATCTCCTCCATTGGGGTCTTTAATTCCAAACACACAAGCTTCAGCTACTGCTGGATGAAGAAGTAAATACTCTTCCAACTCAGCAGGTGAAATCTACAAAACGTTGTATTTCATAGCAGATGATATTTAAAACAATTTGTCTCACATGATTGTTAAAATATTTGAATGTTTCTTTAATTCTGTCTAGTACAAATAAAAACCCTTGTTCATCGTAGTACCCTAGGTCCCCTACAAAGTTTTCGTTAAACGTTAGAATGCAAGATGAATACCAACAACAGTACCAGTTTTCATCCACCTTCCATTTTCATCCTCCGTGAAATTTGTTTCATTTTCTTCAGCCCTGTTCCAATATCCTGTACACATAATGGGACTTGACACACACAATTCTCCGTGCTTGGAAGGTCCTACTGATTTTCCAGAAGTCAAATCAAGCACCATCAGTTTTGTATTCGGATAGAGCTTCCCCACTAACATTTAAACCAAAGTTTAATCCATCGAACCTTAAATATTCTTTACCTGATAACGGTGGAATATTTGGAACTGCTCTAATAATATCCACGCTTCCTCCAATGTCAACTGTTGTGCTAATCGCTCCAAGTTCTGTCATCCCTTGAGACAATAAATTGTAAATAATTGCTTATCTCATTGAAATAAATAAATAAGTATACCGAAGCCATTAATTACATAACGCACGTTGGGAAGCTTTCTCATTGTTTCATAAAATGATTCTTTCAAAACAATGCCACCACTGCATACGATTTCAAGACTACTACGGTCAATTTTTTGAGCGTCTGGATCATTCACAAGGTCTAGGAGAAATAGGGGAAATCCAAAGGCAAGAAACGGCTGAGTAAAAAATTGCATTGAACATTTGACAAGGTATTAACTAATGTACATAAATTATTTATACATACCTTGTAAGTGTCCACAGCTTTGAAAATATTTGCCTTATTGATTTGATTCATCATAATAGAATGATCACCAACAAAAATGTTTCTCATCGGATATAAAATGCCAAGTACATGGGTACCTTGACGTTTTATGTTTGTCAAGTTTTATTTATATTATCATTTAGTCAATTATAAATGCTACCTTTTAATAACCACAATGCAGGCCGGGGATTGTGTCGTGGTATACCATCAGTTGCCAAACAAAAGCGCAGTATGCAGCGATTTGTGTAAATTGCTCCTTTCGATTTACTAATTTATCGATATTCTTCAATTTTCTAACAAGCGTCATTCTTACTTACCCAGTCGTACCTGATGTACACAAAATCAAGGCTGCATCATCCAAAGATCCTGGCACCGAATCAGGGCATTCTTTTTGAAAATTGAGACACTTTATAGAAATTAAGCCTTTAGAAGTTACGTATGTATAACTCACTTGATCCATCGTCATCAAAGATTGTATCTACAGAAGTACATCCTTGTTCGGTTCCGAATACAAAGATATCAACAGGCCAGGACACAGACTGTGCAGCAAATTGACATTGTGATACAGTATTAGTGTCACAAAATATCATTTTGGCATTATAATCCTTAACCCTATCACTCAAAGTCTCTACAAATGATAATAGTAACAATACTATCAAACATAATTCATACCATATTTATATAATTAATTACCTTTAGTATCCTCGGGGCTAGGGGTAGTTTGAAAATAAAAATATTTAAAAAATGAGAACATTATTATCTGTACATACTAAGATGAGCAAACCACTCCCCCTGCTCTCCAAATTCCAATTATAATTGCAAACATTCTTGTAACATCCGTTGATGAATAAATACATTTATCCCCTGGTTTAATTCCATTCTTCACCAAGAAACTAGCAACTTTCCTGCTCATCCTCTCAACATCCAAAAACGTCAAGCACTCCCCGGTGATTGAATTTGTCTATTTTTTGTACAATTCATATAATTCCATAAATTGAACAGATATTTACCAGCCATTTGTTCCTTCCAGTTGCCAAATTATATGCAGCTTTATCCAATAAAGCTTCACAAATATTGTTGTGCTCGTATATAGGTTCATTCTTCTCATACTTGTCTGCGACAAGGATTGTATTCTCACCACTTTGAATAATCATTTTGTAAGATGTAATATTGGAATTGGGTTATTACAGTTGTATTAATTGGATATAACTTTGTGAGTTATTTATTGTAATAAACAATTCTCAGATGAGGTTGCACTTACTTCTAGACCTTGACCAATTTCCCTTATTTTCAATTGCAACCAAAAAATAAAGTTCTTTTCAACTCTAAATGAGGATGATGTATGAAAACCTATGTATTTAATGCAGCCTCGTGTCAAATGTACTTTCAATTTGGTATTTCCAATCTCAACAGGTGAATATAGTGAGAAATATACTGCCTTATCATATTCAACTTTTAATCTAATTCAAACAAGGGCAATTCCCACACACTTTAAAACACAATATCTTATCAATTTCATTTTCCTTCAGATTTTTCCATTTTTTTCAAAACCTTCAGATCCCCTGCTGAAACTTGGTTATCCATCTTGTTCAACTCGAAGCATTTTCTTAAAAGCTTTCATCAATTCCTTTCAGACACCCTCTATTGTGACCATTGTTGATAGTTTACATAGTTACTAACACACAACAATGGGATTGAATAGTATCTCACAACTCCCCATTTTTTCCCATCAACCGCGCCCTTCCAATTTCCTTGTACGAACATCATGTTCCATTTTGATGGAAATTCCAGTATCTTATCCGGCTTATCCGATTGTCCAGAACATCAAGTATTCCAAACAACTACACAAATCCCTCCACCGTCAACCTCAACTTGGGGAAATCAAACCATCGACTTAATCGACACTGATTTGGAGGAAGAAGGAGGAGGAACAATGGAACCAATTAATAATACTCGTCCTGATAACTCACAAGAAATGGAGACAGATGATATCATTTGGTTAAGTCAGTTAAGTGAGGTCTCAAAATGTAGGCCCAAGCCTATACCAACAAGAAAACAAAAAAGAAATACAAGGCAAAGTTCAAACTTGAATTTAAAGGATTCAGATGATATTCAAGTGCTTGGTGTAAACGTTTCAACTCCTAATTCAATGTTAACCCCCATCAACAAACAATCCAAATCAGCTAAAAGGAGTAGCCTAAGTTTTAATAGTGTCAAGTCCGCGGCTGCAAAAGTAAAGAAACGCATTAGCTCATCCAGGTCCAACCTACTTCAGAAAACTGCTGTTCAGAGTCATGTTATCAACAAGAAAAAAACTAAGAAGCGTCACAAGTCTCGGAACAATCAGAGGAATCAAGGACAACCAAGGATGAATAGAAAAATACGATATCCTCAGAGGAGACAAACATCCCCAGTTTTTGTACTTAGTAGGGAAATAGGTCCAGGTGCTGTTGATAATTATTATGAACAAGAACAACAACCTTCTACTTCTGCAGAATGGCCTCTTCTTAGACCACCAACATTTATTCCTTTTGAGACCAATAATCCTTTCAGCACAAAACAAATGCTGGTGATACTAAAACCAGCTGAACCTAATTTCATTAGTGTAGCTAATAATGAGAATAGAGTTCCAGGTTCACTAAGGCCTATTATAATTGATGGTAGTAACGTTGCAATGAGGTAATTCAATAGTTGTTCAATGGAATAACATAACATGATGTTTTACTGGATTGAAGTAATGTACCTGTTTTTTGGTTTCAGTCACAAGGGCAATAGATCATTCTCTTGCAGAGGTATTCAAATATGTGTAGAATTCTTTAAACGTCGAGGTCATGAAGTTGTCGCATTTGTACCACAATATCGTAGGAAAAAGTCAATGTCTGATGATACCAAAATCTTGGAAGAGTTGGAAAAGGATGGGATTATGAAGTTTACACCATCAAGGGAAGTAGGAGGGCATCGAATTACTTCATATGATGATCGGTACATCGTGGAATATGCGCATATTAAAGGTGGCATCATCGTCAGTAATGATAATTTCAAAGATCTTTATGATAATGAAGTGGAATGGAGGGATACAATTAAATTTAGGTAATTCCATTTTTTAATTCAAAGTTTGTTTCAGGAAACAAAGTGTTTTTCTCATTTTATTTTATTATTAATACAGAGTCCTTCAATTCACGTGGGCAGACGAAAATTTTTTAATGTTCCCAAAGGACCCTCTAGGGAAAGGCTCCAATTTGGAGGAGTTTTTGCGGTTTTGAATTGAATTATGATGAAATGCAGTCACCGTTCAAAAAAGGGGTATTCGGTCAATTAATTTTTTCAGATTTCTGAAGAAACCTGTTCTACATTTATTTTTTTAGAGTTTATAATTGTTATCAAAATCACATTAGGTTTGTCATTTGAATCAGTTTACATTAAAATAAGGTTAAATTTTGTTTCAATTTTGTGACTTTTCCATCTGTGATATTTATTATAACGACGTTTTGGTAAGTACAGTATGTTTACTCATACAATGTTCTGTTAATAATTGTGACCTTGAATTGTAGTAAATACTTAATTGTACATATATGTGTTATCTAGAGTAAGAATACTTATTTGTAAAAATTGTTATTTCATGGTTGTATAAACTCTAATTCTTGATTATTATTATGTAATCCTCATTCATCTCAAGCTCAAACTTCACCTGCTCTGGAATGTATTTTCAAACAAACTAATTTTAATCTGAATCTGACTCATTTTCAGCTTCCGGTATGGGTTTTTGCTGCTCCTCATCGGAGTCAGGAATATAAATAATCTCAGCCTGGTCTACTTTTGATTGTCGAACAAGACTTGGTCGTCCAAATGATTCTGATCTGCATTTAAATGGCTTCATGGGAGATTTTGGCAAGTCACTTTTGCAGTCGAATGAAGACTCATCACTTTGGCTACAGCCATAACTTGAATGAGAAGATAGTGGTCGAAGGGAGTGTGAAGATCCACCCAACACGTTTCCTCCTGTTGTGTGAACAACATTTAATGTTACCATTCCGTTTGGGAGATAAAGGTCAACTGTTCCTGGATTTAATCTACTACTACTTGATGCCCTTGATATAGGTTGTGAGTTTGGACTCAGGGTTTCTCCACTCCCTGATTCTCTGAATATGAATGTTTCCGAATTAGCAGATGTATTAGTTCCCGAGCGATGAATTGCCCTTCTCCCCTTCATGTGACTCGACATATGACCTCCGGATGTGGTTGGCAAAAGCGTTTGATTTAAATGGGATTGTTTGGATGATGTCATAAATGGAGATGAAGAAGAACAATCGATAGACATTGCCTGTCTCAATAAAACAGGGGGTACTCTATTTCTAAATTTTGGCAAGCAGGAAGATCGCCTTGCAGCTATTGCAGAGCTCTTTGGGATATTATTCTTTGTTGCATCATCGTCGTCAAACAGATTTGGTGCGGATGGATACCTTTGAATATCATCGTCCTTTGAACTCGATTGTCTGACAGTTCTGAAAAGTCATTGCGCAAATTCATTTTGTAAGCATTTCAAAATTCTAATATAGAATAACCAACTTTGAAAACTTTCGAAAGGTTTCCAATAAATTCTTTTTATCAAATATATGAAGGTTGTAAAGCGTATCGGTTGAAGAGTCATTGGTTTGGGTGCAAATTGAACGAACTTCAACAGGCTTCCGAATAGGTCTTGGCTTTGTAATTATAGGATATGGACAGCTATCCTCTTCCGCTGCGACGTATGCTGAACAAATTGTTATTGTACATTAATCTAGTATTTATTAGTGGTACTAAATAGATAGAGATTTACCCGCTGGGCTCACTTTTGCAGCACTGTCTCTAGCTTCAAATGTCATTACACAAGCTGCAACTATTATGAATCCTAAAGTTTATGGGACTTAAATAGGCTCAGAATAACAGAATCAACACATATTTAGTTTCTTACCTCCAACCCCCATAATGATAGGTCCTGCATAAGAAAGTTTGCTGAATTTCACGTTGGAACTTCTGGCATCTTTACAACAATAATTACAACAATTAAAAAATTGTATTAAATACTAATAAACCTTCATAAAAGTATTTTCTGCCTCCCGATGCAGCTAGAGAAGTACCATTATTTGTAAACACACCATCTGCTTCGAAGCCTGAAACAGTTTAATCAAATCTTTGTGCAATTTCTTTTGATAATGCCATACATATTACAATGACATTCATTACCTAAATATGACATCACCCCACCAATGGAGAACAGCACAATACCTATACACAATGCCTGACAAGCATGCCAAAGGCAATTTTCAGGCATCTTTCCTCTCATTCCCTAAATATCAAAATGTGGTCATATGTAAGTAGTCATTTTTTTTGTTTTTTCTTATCGTACTCATCATAAAATGAATTAATGAAAAACTAAATTGAGCACGGTCGTCTGCTTTCAAAAACATTGTTACAAAGCATTCCCACAATAATGACTCTATTGTGCGGAAAAGACAAATTCAAACGCATTAACTCGACATTTGCTGTGGTAAACGATCATTACAATAGAAACGTAAACGAGCCAAACAAATGATAAAAGGGGAATGCGGATCACGTCGTTTTATTAATTGTAGCTTTTCCTTTTCTGCACAAAGCAAAATTTTATTAATAAATAAATAAAGTGAATGCTAAAGCGTTCTTTTCTTCAATACATATTTACAAAAATGTAAACAAAAGCAATACTAACTTACATGAAGTCGTCTCAAAATATTGTCTTTCTCCATTGTGTTGGCAATGTTAAAGTATGGTTTAATCAGTTTCACTAAAATTATCTCCATAGACTAGCAACTTTCATAAATAGAACTGACTAAAAAACAGTCGGGTACTTCAAAATCAAAATGAAGTGAAAGTACATTCTTTCACACAGGCTCAATGATTTATATGGAGGAGAAAGAAACTGGAAATTTTAGAATCATGTTTTGGGTTATAAAATCCAGCGAGGTTGTTGAAGCTTTTGTTTCACTCTAGCAAAGAAAGGGATTCAATCGAAAAAGGTGAGCTTTGCAATTTATGAATAAATGAAGAACGGCGATACATGTATGTATCTAATGCATTCACTACTCCTGTCCTGTCCTTTTCTATATTTTCACCCTCTCAACTCGAGGGAAATTTCAATCAAAAATAAATCAATCATTTTTTTTGCAAAATGTGGCCTTGTTTTAAACTTGCAAGTCTTGCATTAGTACTACAATAAAGTTCACAGATTGATAATGAAAATAATGATAATTTTTGTACTGCAGTTTTAAGAGTTTATGTACGAAATTGCAGCTGAATCTATTTTTTATTGCATGTATTTTTTTATGTTTTGGTCGATTCTTGTTGCTGCTTTTTCCAAAAGCTACATAATTCCCACATGAACACCAGCTTACCACATTCTTTCATTCTTTTAAAGATTAAGATCAGGTGTGTGAAAGCCAAAAAGAAATAGCCTTTTAGATATATCATTTCGTATATCTTCATTGTCAGTTTCAGGGTTTTTGTTCTTATTTCTAAAAGTTTCTGTTTGTCGGGAATGGAGCAAAGCAACAGACCGTAGGAGCGTAACCGTTTTTGTCAGTGACGTTGATTAATGGTTAATATGAGTTAATCATAAGAAAATGGAGAAAGCAACAAAGGTTATAGCCTCTGAATTTTATTTATATATGAAGACTCTGCATGTAATTTTACCAAGTAAAAAGAAAATAAGTAGAATGACATTGCAATAAGTAAAATTGTAATAATTTTGAGTACTCTTTCGGGGCTTGAACATTTACATAAAGTGTGAAATTACACAAAAACCGATTATGAGATGGTACTAGTAAAACGAGCAAAACTAAGGAACTAAATTATTTGAATTCCAACTTCCTATGATGCTTAAACAGTAGTGAACAGCAGTAAAATGAATCGCATTAAAAATTAAATATCTTAACGCACTTTATACCACTCAGATAAATTTCATCAATTTCTTACATGCAACAAAATGAGTACATACATACATCATCTCTCAGCAATCAAAGCGTTAAGTTCGGTTATGTTTGAGCAACACATTTTCATAAGCATTGACAATTTTGGTGGTTACCATTTGTTAAAAAGGAATCCGCATCTACTTAGTCATTTAAATTTGCATAAACCTTTTATCTATCATAGTCCTTCTGCTCTATTTACAAAGTGAAAGCACTCACGAAACGAACTTCGTCTGCAGAATTTAGAAGTTTCTCATGCAAAATCGCATCAT
The DNA here is from genome assembly GCA_036491945.1 of Paranurophorus simplex. Lineage (NCBI taxonomy): Eukaryota > Metazoa > Arthropoda > Collembola > Entomobryomorpha > Isotomidae > Paranurophorus > Paranurophorus simplex. Next base: position 11,173 of record JAAOWG010000476.1, read on the forward strand.
GCAACTGCAGCAACGCGAAAAGCATCACGGTAACACATAAATGGATTCCTCTCAAATAAATGATTCACCTTAAACCCCCAAATTACAGGAGGATTTAGCTGTCGTTTCAATTGTCTTCTCTGACGGGCTGAAACGGTAAGACTCCATCGTCTTTGAGCATGTCCCTTTCTACCGATTCTATTCAGTGAGCCTCCCTGAAATAAATACATCCCATACATTAAGAAAGATGATCCATTTTAAGCTTGCAGTTATGTATCTGTTGCAAATGGTTATTATTTGCTATAAAAACCGCAAGTTATAATTAATCAGGTATTATATCTAGTAAAGGATTCTTTAGGCAATCTACTGCTTATTTCAATAAGGCAGTATTTTCTTTGGTCAATTTCTTTCATCAGGATTAAAAAAAGGCGACAATATTTTAGTAAAACCCCTTTTTTACACTCGTACTCTGACATTTTCAATTTCACTCCGTTAAGCCAAGCAGAAAAAGTCGTGAATCTCAACTGTCTCAATAGCTCCTTTCTTTTGCTGCTCAGCCAATCCAAGGAATATTTAGAACCAAACTCTACTTTCACATGGGACTTTTACTATACGCACATAATCATTCCAACATTTTCTGGTCGTTTCAATTGTGCTTTCAACATTTTCCTTAAGCAAATACTATGCATATATCTGAATAATTTTAAGTTGAGATATATAACTAAAAGTTTTTGTGTCAAACTACTCAAATATAGGGGTGTAAACACAAATTTTCATAAGTAAAGAAAGGAGACTCACTGCATTGACTCCATGGTGGTGGTCCCTTTCCAGAATTAGAGTCCTAGAAATGTTGGGAGTGAACATGTTGCTTGTTCCTCAAAGTAATCCTCCAGGGTATTTTTATATCATTTATCTAATCATTGTATGTGTTTCACGAGAGGATTCATCAGTATAATTTAGTCCTTCAAAAGTTTTATCATCACAAGAACGAAAAAATTGTAGTGTGCATGCAATCAAAACTTCTCGTGACTCTTCTTTCAAACTAGAAAAGTTTCACTGAATTTCCAGTATTCACAACATCAACACAAACAATTTTAATTTGAAACCGGAGCTCTTTATGCAATTATTTACTTTAGCGAAGGAATACCTTGTTTCTATCTTGAAATGAAATTGCAATTCATTAATTTCAGGTGAACCTTTCCTAATTAGTCTACTACATCTTTGATTTTATTGAAATTAATCAAACAGATAACATTTAATGTGAAATAAAATTTACGACAAATGTAGGGTGCCTTACTTGCTTGCACTGTCTAGGTCCAAAGTCCAAGGTAAGAAGCTTTATGACTTGTATTTCAAAATTAAATATATTAAATCGCATTTAATCTAAAAGGAAATATGCATGTACATGAAGTGTAGGAACGAAGGGTGTGCTAAAACCCACTGCCACATTTACTATTCTTAAAAACTTGATAATGCAACAGATGGTTTCTAATCTAATAAAAGAAATGCTCTACGTAATAATAATTTTGTTGCACGGTTAAGACATAAAATCTGACGAAAAAATTATTTCCCTTTCTTAGATTGAGGCGTTCCAAACTTTAGACAGGTTGACACAATGAAAGCCTCCAAGGAAAAGACCTCTAACAATGTTAAGTTACATATTGTACTAAACTAGAGTCTCACATTAGTATTGGAATCCCTGCTGAGTCTCTCACTACTAAATGAAACTCTCTTAAGTGACTTGTTTTTAGAACTCACGTCGTTTGTTTGAAAAAATAGTAAAAAAAGTACGAAAGTTGTAACTCTTCTTTTTACATCACTTTTATAAATTGAATAATAGTTTACTTTGTAATATCTTTAGTTTTCAAACTTTTTGCAATATACATAATGTAACTTATGAATGTGGATCAGATTCTATGTAAATACTAAAGATTTAAAAGTTTTAGTACCAGATATGTGTAACGCTGCAGAAAGAATAAATTGAAGATAGACAACTGCTACTATAAACTTTTCACCATCCAAAGTAAGAAATATGCAATTTTGTTAACTTTCACCGAACATTTGCAAATCAAGTTTGAGTGGTTTTGTGTTTTATGTACTCTAATCAAATACTTCGCAATAAGTTATAATGATAGTGGATTCATGCAGGAAAATGAAATGATTTCTGATAATATAATAAACGACGATGGAAATGATGAAAGTGATGAATTTACCAAGTTGAGTGAGTGAGTGAGTTAGTAGAACTGGTAGTTCAAGACTAAATTTCCTTCTATCTTTTAAGAGGAAGAACTGGAGAAGCCTCCCCAACTAGGCTCTCTTGAGTACCAGTGAAAGTCTCCTAACCATACCTTACAAATCTTTCAAAAAGTGAGGCAGAAAGCACTCAAGAGAAAAAAGGTAGGTCCCTATAAACAGATATGCAACGTCTATCTTCAGTATCTTTGCACCATAAGCTTTAATAACCCCCTGGTTTTGTGTTTATATATCATTGCTGCTACGTACATTTGGAATTTTTAAGTCCACCTACTGCCTACTGCTTGATGTTCAATATTTATTATGTTTGACTTTATTTAAGTTGTATGCATGTCAAGGTCGTTAAATGTAATCAATGTTCTATTGAACGGTTCAACAAAATTAAATTCCTGTATGTAAATATGTAGGTATAATGTCGAGTTGAGAAACATTAATTCTACTTTTAAAAACGTCTTGTGTAATATATCTGAAACATATGTACAAATTTGGAACGTCCCTACAATATTTATTAAGTAAAAGCAATGCAATTTAATGGGGAGTGCATGCTCTCATTCGCTTACATTATGTATGTCATCTATCTAAAGAATTTACTATTTATAACAAATCCCACAAATTTTATGCTTGTTTTAAGAGAGGAAATTATAGATTTCGAAAAGAAAAATGGCTGAGCAATTTCGCAAATGTACATATGGGTCACTCAAAGGTTGCTGGTGAATGGTTTATATCCAGATTGTATTTTCCAGATCACTGGAACCATGCTGATATCTTTGATATTGCAATTTTACGATTTAACCGTGCTTTCTCAATTAAAGGTTATATTGTGCATATTACCAAGCAGAATAAATTCAAATGCTTAATTGGATTGGCCAATAAAGAAATATTCGTGATAAGTTTCATCAATGTCCGAAGCATTGTTGAAAATTGCTGTAAAATTTTATTTATGAGGGTATTAAGGTTCTATTATACCACTCCTGCAGTATCACGAGCTTGTAATTTAGTTTTCTAATTTTATACGTTATGTATTCAGAAAAGATATGGTTTAAAAAAGATCATATAAAAATAGGATTATGTTTCAACATCTCAAGAGATTTACTTGTCAAACTTGCAATAATGCACTGCAGTCTTTTAAAGAATTGTGAACGAAAAAAAGCTTATTTGCGTTTCAATTCTCATTTATTTCTTGTATGTATCTAGGCTAAATATGTTATTATTGTTATTGTTCATTTATTTATTGTATATCACGTAATGAGTGTTTAGGACAAGTTTTTCATCATAAAAATAAAAATAGCTAAATATAATTGTTATTGTTCTAAAAAACAATTGTAGAAATAGCAATTCTAATTCGAAATATTTTGAACCAAATATTTCATTTCTTTTAATACGATTTAAATGGGTTATTTATTTATGTAAAAGATTTTAACCAACAAAGGGAATTAATTGATTCGTTCTATATATCCTTGGTAATCTATAGTTTCCTTTGTACCACATACTCTGTTAATTAACAGCAGAACCAACTAACTTCAACAGGTGCACATGCTAGTGACGCAAGAGAAAGCACAAATAAACATTCCTTTCTTTAGTAAAAAAAAAACATCCATAATTTTTTATGTCTTTTCCTGGAATTAATTTTACAGAAAATCTAGTTTATGCGAAACTCATAAATGCATTGACATAATAACATTTTCAAATTTCAAGTTGCAATTCAAATTATTCAAAAAATGGAGTTCATGATAGCCTTCAAAAATCAACCTTATAACTTTGTTTTAGGTACTTGTATTCGTGTACATTTAAAATGTGAAATTAAAGAGAAAACGTAAGCCTCAGGCGGACTGAAAAGTGAAAGTAAAACCTTCCCTTTAAAGTATTGATCGATTTTACTCCGATTTAAAACTAAACAAGGGAACGACATAGTTTTCCCAATCTAGGGATTTCATCAAACTTAGCTGGGTCCTTGCACCGAAGCAAAGAATCCAACAGGCTCCTTTCCCCGTCCTTTCTCATCACCTTGCTTCCCAAAGTGAAATGAGGTGACAGAGCAAAGGATATGAAATTCCTTTTATTTAATTTGATCAATAAATTTTGCTCAGCTTTTCTCTCTAGTCATCTTATCTAAAATCTCACTTTCTGGTCCCATTTTTCACAAGAGTCAGCGCCTATTACAGTACAATTACAAAAAATTTAAATGAGAAATATGAAAAACATAATAATTTTCTATTCTATACGATGCTATCGAGTATTCTGTAATTCAACTCTACAATTTATGGAAATATATTTCAAATCTTTAGTGCAATAACTCGGGCAACTCAAAATTTGCACTTTCCCGAAACTTTAACAACTCTCTTGTTGCGACTTCTGTTGAATGTTGGAGAAAGTGTGCTTTCACTCCAAGCTTGGAATGAATAAAGTTCATTTCTGTAACGTTGGGAAGCAGGGTAATCTTTTTAGACAAATTTTAGCCTCCCTTTTTACTTATAATTTTTTTGCTCTCGCTTGATAGTAATTACCGATATAGTACAAACAATACATAAGTAATAAATGTTGATGCTGATCAAAGAAAGTATATTATTGTTAATTCGAAATTAACGAGTATTCATGATTTTGGAAATAAAACCGTAATAAATAATTTTGTTTTTCAACATTTCACGTTATATTTAAAACCATTACAATCTTTTAGCAGATTTTGTAATTTAAGTACTTAAACAAGCGAATAGTTGAATACGCTTGTGCTAGCTTTGTTTTCTGCTAACAGAACCTTTCTATAACTACTAACATTCCACGTATTTGATTAGATTTTACGAATTCAAAAAATTGCATGAATACAACATAAGACGCACCTACATATGTTCATCTGCTCATAGTCATTTTGTCAGACTTTCACCTCACATTCTTTTTAACACCAATACAAAATAGTTGCAGAACTTTGGGCAAAAGGCCTTTTAAGCTAAGTTGGTGCCAATCTATAGATTGAAATTCTATTTCCTTTTAAAGAACAACCAATTTTCTTATTCTAAGCAATAAATGTAACAGGAAAACGTGAGTGACACAAATTTATTTTTATGTCCTTACCACATATTAAAGTTTCATAGGTTGTAAGCTTAATAGATATGTAGTCATATAATTTGGTTTTAGTAAAGGCTTGATTTTGCATGGGCCTTCAGCTTTCTTCCCTCGGTGTTTGAATATATCAATTAAATAGAATATTTTTTTCCATTTCATAAAGCTACAATAGAAATAACCGAATTTGAAAAAAGGTTAGAAAAGCACCTTTAACCAACATAAATAGTCCTTGGTTGCAATTTGTTACAAAATCCTAAGAGTATTGAATATCAGTTTCAGCCAAGTGGGAATCCCATCGGCTGTCTACGCAAGAGTTAGCTGGATCTGAGAATTACGATGGATTGTCTTGAGGACGGAGGTTGCTCCCAACCTAATTTTTCACAAAATACTGACTGAATTGACAGGCTAAGTAAATCTCATTGTCGCAGTGCTTCTCAATACAACATATAAATACATACATACATTATATCACAATTTGGTCTCTACAATGGCACAATTATAATGGTATTGAGAAATATTGAACAAGCTGCATGAGTACTTTGTTTTTAAAGATGTTTGACGACAAAAATTCCACTCAATGTATTTTTCCATTAAATCCACTTTTCCCGTTAATCTTATATGTATCTGCCGCATCCAATCCTTCATGCATTTGATGCAGTGCCAAACATTTTGAAATCGTGAGATGATTATATTATAACTCTCTTTCTCTCTCTCCCTTTCACAAACAAAACTCCATTGTTGAACACATTGATCTCGCACTTTTTCTAACTTGATGGACTAATGTGGGAAGAGAAAGTGCTCCAAAGTTAAATTGTGAAATCTTGAAATGCGCCGAATCGTTAAATCTTTGAAGGAAGACGAGATGAGAAAACATAGCGTACTTTACTTGGTCTGGTTTACTCACCACTCTTCACCCAACACTTCCTCAAGTTCTCAGCAATACCGGAAACTTATCCCAAGTTTTAGTATATCCACAGAACTGAAATCTTGTTTTAGTTCTCGAATATCAATCCTTCGTGATTTAGAAACCTTTGTGAAAATGTTGGAGAGGGGAGAGTTGGACAAGTTAAACAGTTGAGAGATACATAGA